>PVJN01039707.1:0-19687 GCA_004026805.1 Lasiurus borealis
GCTCTGAGGAGGAGCACAGTGCGCGAGTTTACCCTGCAGGTGCACAGGCAGACCGGGAGGCAGAGCGGGGGGCACCGGCGGGCAGAGAGGCAAGTGTTGTTTGTCAGACATCTGCTCCGGGAAGGCATCGGCCCCGGTGACACGATGCGGGGCAGATGGTCCTCCCCTGCGGCCATGTCCTCTCTGTGGGACCCGCCGGCTCTTCCAGGAACGGGCACCACCCCTCCCCCTTTCCCAGAGTCTCCGAGATCCAGCCTTGTCCCCGAAAGCAAGGGCGTGCTGACCCAGTGGAGGCCGGGGGCCTCCTGACCCGCCTGCCCTCGCCCCTGCCACCTCCGGCCCCTTTCCCTCTTCTCCTCCAAGGCCTTGCAGGGACCTCCCCCAGCCTCTGGCCATCCTGGTCCTTTAGGACCGGGGACTCAGCCCTGGTCCCACCCACACAGCCTCCTCCTCAGCCCCCCTGGCAAACTGAGAACCCCACCCAGCCTCGCTCTGCCACATCCCCTTCTGCTAGCTCTCCCCCACACCCCGGGCCCCTGCCCCAAAGCACAGCTGGGGGGCAGTTTCCCGTGACCCTGAATAGTCGCTGGACTGTGAGTGTGTCTTTGTTTTTCATGGCACCTGAGGCCCGGCCATTTGGATTTCCTCAAGGGGACCCCGATAATGTGCATCACCCCCAAGGGCTCAGTAGACGCTGATGAAGATCGCCACGCTCAGACCCGACGAGCTGTCCCGGAGGCGAAACCCAACGGCCATGTTGGTTTGGGCGAGAGCCCGTCAGAGTTGCTTTTAAACCTTGTGCAGGCCCGGCCGGAGTGGCTCAGTGGATGGATAGTGTGGGTCTGTGAGCTGAAAGGTCCCAGGTTCGATTCCGGTCAAGGGCACGCACCTTGGTGGCGGGCACATCCCCAGTGGGGGGCGTGCAGGAGGCAGCTGATCGATCTCTCTCTCTTCATCCGTGTTTCTAACTCTCCCTCTCCCTTCCCCTCTGTTAAAAAAATCAATGAAAAAATATTTTTTTTTTAAACCAGGTGCAGGCGCATGGACATCAGATTCCCGTGGGAGCTAAGATCAGAGGGTTCATGATGGATGGGCTGGGCCAGGGCGTGGCAAGCTGGCGCCCACAAAGAGGGAACTCGGGAAGGCCATCCTGGTCTCAGAATGCACCGGAATGAATGCGTCTGCTGGACCCAGAACCTTCTGCTTGTACCGCACTCGGTGGTTCTGCCCCTGCCCGCACTTCCACGTCACACCCCAGTGGGAACACTTAGTAATCCCTGAAGCCAGATGGGAGGGGCCTGGGCCGAGCGTCCTGCACACCCCAGGAAAACAGCGGCTCGCCCCTCCCCGTCCTCCCCACCAAACGCCGAGTCCCCCTCTGGGAGCACTTTGCCTGGCGGATCACAGGCCTGTGTTCCCGGAAAGCCCTCCCTCCGCCAGAGGCAGCCCCTCCGGGGGTCTCTCAGGCCGGCCTCTCTCAGCTTGTGCACGGAACCAGGCAGGGTAAGTGAGCTCTTTCATTGCTGCGTCCTTCACCTCGACCGCATCTTCTCGGGGTTCACGTGTTTCTTCCTGTACCGAGAGCTCAGGCTGCGTCCTTTTATCTCTGTTTTTTTTTTTTTAATCTATTTTATTGATTTTTTACAGAGAGGAAGGGAGAGGGACAGAGAGTTAGAAACATCGATGAGAAAGAGACATGGATCAGCTGCCTCTTGCACGTCCCCCAATGGGGATGTGCCCGCCACCAAGGTACATGCCCTTGACCGGAATCGAACCTGGGACCTTTCAGTGGCAGGCCAACGCTCTATCCACTAGGCCACACCGGTTTTGGCTCTCTCTCGCTTTTTTTAAGGGTTTGCTCCATATCGTGGCTTCTTTATGTGCATGTGATCAAAACGTGGATTTGCATGGCTGTCTTTGTGTCTGTCCTACTGGGAATTCGTTGTGCTCTTTTGCTTTATACGTTGACACTTTTCATCACATTTGGAGAATTTTTCAGACACGGTTTCTTCGGAAATATGGTCCACCTTTCTCCACTGTCCAGGCCTCCGATTATATGTACATGAAATCACTGGTCACTGACCTGCAGGCCACTGAGGCTTTTATTTATTTATTTTTTTCTTTAATCCTTCCCCAAGGATTTTTTTTTTTTCATTGATTTTTAGAGAGAGTGGGAGAGTAGAAGGGAGGGAGAGAGAGAGAGAGAGACATTGATGTCAGAGAGACACATGGACTGACTGCCTCCCACACACATCCTGACCTGGGCTGGGAATTGAACCTGCAACCCAGATGTGTGCCCTGGACTGGGAATCAAACCTACGATCCTTCAGTCCGCAGGCCGGCACTCTAACCACTGAGCCCACCGGCCAGGGTGACAACTGAAGCTTTTAAAACGTTTCAGCCTTTGTTTTCTTTCCTGCTTGGGTTTTGAGCCTGGTTATCGCTATCCCTTTCCACTAACCGGTGAGCCCGTTTGCTAAGTTCACCTGTGGCAACCATTCCCGAGGCGGAGAAGGGATTGTAACGGGGGGGGGGCATGCAGGGCACCTGGGCTCCTTGCCCCGATCGCCTCCCAGGATGCACACGTCAGGTCATTCCGCTGGACGCCTGACTCGGATCATCTCTGTCTCCTTCGCCTTAGGCGTTGAAAACCTCGAGTCTCTCAGAAAGACGGACCCTCGGGCAGAAGCATACCCCCCTGGCCTTCCCTGAGAAGCTGCAAGACCGTGGAGAGGTTGTGAGACGATGCCTGGAACCCTGAACACGGTCCCGTGTGGAACGCCTTACCCTTCACCCCGCTCTGCCTCCCCCCTGCTTCCGCTGTGCCTAGGAATCGGGGGGAGAGGGGTAACAGGATGTGATCGCACGGCCAGATCCCGAGGAGACTTGGTAAACAGGATATGGGCGGCTGTTTTTGATTATCAGCCATTAAAACGAGATAAAAGGTAGCTTCTAAAGGTTTGATTTCCTAAGGCAAGGGGATGTTCAGGAAGGATTTGCGTGTTAAAAATGGCCTCTTTCCTGGAACGATGTGGTCCTTCTCGAGGTAGTTTCCCAAGAAGGTGATCCCGATGCATCCATCAGTAAGCCGCACACAGGTTATAGCAAGAGCCTGCGTAGACGTGAGCTCATCAGAAAGAGTAAACCAAACTCTGGTCTGTCTCTAGAGCGCTCTGTTCTGAGATAAATATTTGTGGGTTTTTAAAACAAGCCTCTGAGGTTTCCTAGCTCGCACGACACACAGAAGGGAAATCAGCCGCCGCCTCCGCCAACTGTGGCAAAAAGAAAGAGGGAGTCAAGACCGGTGTGGCTCAGTGGATAGAGCGTCGGCGTGCTGACGGAAGGGTCCCAGGTTTGATTCTGGTCAAGGGCATGGACCTTGGTTTCGGGCACAGCCCCAGTAGGGGGTGTGCAGGAGGCAGCTGATGGATGTCTCTCTCATCGATGTTTCTAACTCTCTATCCCTCTTCCTTCCTCTCTGTAAAAAAATCAATAAAATATATTAAAAGAAAGAGGGAGACAGCTTGTCCCGTGCCTTTTGGCGACACGGGACCTCTTCTCTCGTCGGGTCAGCTAGACCAGCCTCCTCCAGAGCAGGAGTCCACGTGGCGGGCAGGAGAGGACGCGGGCAGGGGGTAGTACAAGGACGGCCATTTTTCATCCATGTACAAATGACATATCTTTATGATCCCGTGTTACACACACTGAGGTACATCATCTGTGGTTTTATGACAATGAGGCTCCTGTAGAGAGCGTCACAGCCGATTAATTCAGAAAATGTTACAGAAGGAAACAGAGGTAGTAATGGCATCTGTAAAAACTACAACAGAGCCACCCAATGACCCGGTCTGGGGGCGTCCCGAGCCGAGCCAGCTCCCAGCGCTGGGGTCCCCTCCATCCCGGGGGTCGGTCGTGGGGTTCCCTGCCTGTGAAGGTTTGTGCTCCAAGCTGTGTTCTATCTACGTGGCCTCCTCACCCCAGTCTCTGACGTTCCTTCCCCATGCCACCCACACCGGGCGTGGTGTGCCCTAACCTGTCCCCTACCTCCCTGCCCTCTGCACCCCGAGACCCAAGCGGAGGCCCTGGTATCTGGGATTTATTCATCTTCTACAATTGAAATTTTGTAGCCTTAAGTGGAGGCCTAGACTGGCCAGGGTGTGCAGAAAGCTTGGCTTCCTCCATTGCTGGGGAACCCAACCCTCCTTCTTGCTCCATGGCTGCAACCATCTTGATTGGGTTAATTTAGCACACTCGCTCCTGATTGGCTGGTGGGCGTGGCTCGCGGGTGTGGCCGAGCGGTGGTTAATTTGCATATTATTCTTTTATTACATAGGATTAGAGGCCTGGTGCATGAACTCATGCATGGGTGGGGTCCGGCCAGCCTGGCCAGGGAGGAGGGGACATGAGAGGTTGGCAGGCCTGCCTGCTGGTCGCACTCCTGGTCGAGGGGACAATTTGCATATTAGCTTTTTATTAGATAGGATAATACACTGAGTGGCCAGATTATTCTGCGTTCAGAGATGATCATCATCGGGCCACTCAGTGTATATTACCTGTGGATATAGACAACAGTGCAGTGAAGGCCTGGGGGTGTGTGGGAGCAGGGTAGAGGGGGCCAGTGGGGGGAGGGGGACATCTGTAATACTTTCAACAATAAAGATAAAACTTAAAAAAAAAATGTTAAATCCGAATCTGTCTGCCTGAGTCAGCCATCCTTCTCTAGGAATTTATCCCAAGGCTAGAATGAACAATCTCTATCTGAGCAAGTTTATGTGAGCAACAAATTTAATAAATAGCGAAAACATCCAAAACGGAACATTGTGAAATGAATGATAGTGAATCCACAAAATCGAATCGTATTGAGTGATATGAAACGTTGCAAACATTTGTAAAAGTGGCTTTTCAATTGAATGCCCCCCCATACCACTCCCCCCCCAAAAAAAAACAATAAAAATCCAAGGAGTAGATATTGCAAGACCACATTCTTCAATCAAAATCGTTGAAAAGTAGAAATCGCTAAGAAAACCAGAAACAATGCTATCACATAGTTATTTCTAAAACTTACTCCCAGGCAAGGGAGCAATTAAAAAAAAATTGTCGTTTCAAGATGTTAAAAGACAGTTTATAAAAGGCCACTCCACGGTGCCTTTGGCAAGGACTTTGGGGACAATTGTTAGGGCCATGTTAGTCACCAGCCAAGCAATTCGTGAGTGAGCGCACAGTCCCTGTGGTTGGCTGCTAACATCAGCAAGCTTTTTTTTTTCTTTTTAAATATATTTTTATTGATTTTTCACAGAGAGGAAGGGAGAGGGATAGAAAGTCAGAAACATTGATGAGAGAGAGACATCCATCAGCCGCCTCCTGCACACACCCTCTTGGGGATGTGCCCGCCACCAAGGTACATGCCCTTGACCGGAATCAAACCTGGGACCTTTCAGTCCGCAGGCCGAGGCTCTATCCACTTGGCCACACCCACTGGTTTCGGCAGCGAGCTTTGGGGGGCGGTGTGGCACCGATCCCCCCATTCTTCAGGAACTCCAGACCCGTCCTGTCGTGGCGGCTGAGCGTCCTCCCTCGGCACCTGGCCGGGAGTTACAGATTAATTGCGTGACCGGGGGAACCTCTTGGGTAGATCATGCTCCCCCCTGTGCCAGCTGGTTGGTGGTAGCCATAGCAACCTGCTACTCCAGAGCAAAGTTCAGCTGCCGCAGATCTTTATGGCCATGTTCATAGTCCGGCGCTCCTTGGTGCAGCAACCCTTCCTCTGGGGAGGGAGCGCTCCCCGTTCCCAGCCACGTCTCTATCCGGCCGCATTCTCTACGTGCCGGGCTCCAGATGATAAGGCCCAGGAACGTCCCCCAGAGAGAGAGAGAGAGAGAGAGAGAGAGAGAGAGAGAGACCCGCCTTTCTCCCGCTAGGACCCGTGCTCAGCCGGGACAATGCCGACGACCGCGAAAACACTGGCGTTCCTCTCGGGCTTCCTCACGAGCTGCGGGGCGTTCGTGGTGCTCTGCGTGGCCCTGGGGACCCCCGGGTGGGTCACCAGCACCATCGCCGTCAGCGACAGCTTCTCCAACGGCAGCATCGTCGTCGCCTACGGCCTCTTCCGGGGGCAGAGCGCCCAGCAGCTGGCGCACGGCCTCGGCGAGTCGGACAAACACTTTGAAGGTACACGCGGGACGGGTTCGGGCGGCGGGCGTGCGGTTGAGTTGCCGCCCGTCACCTGATGCGTTAGCGCCTCGTTCCTCGTTAGTGTTCTTCTCTTCTGCTCGTGCAGCTGATTACAGGGATTGTCACCGCAGGGTCCCCAGGGGGCGTCGGGGAACACGGAGGCACCTGCCGCTGAGGCGTGGCTCCGCAGAGGCTGGCCCGGGGGTTGGGAAGGGAAGAGGGGACAGCCGACGAGATGCCAAGTGCTGACGATTCTACCCCCTTCACATTTCTTCCTTTCTTTTTTTTTTAAATATGCAGTGGTACCTCGAGATACGAGTTTAATTCGTTCCGTCACCTTGAGGCGTGGGAAACTAGGAGACGCTTGCGTCTCGGTAAACTGGTGGGGTGTGTGCCGCCGGCCGATCCGCGCGATGACTCCTAACTCAAATTCTGTTCGTATTTCAAAGCAAAAATCGCTCGCTCGACGGCTCGTATCTCAAAAATCTCGTATGTTAGGGCACTCGTATCTTGAGGTACCGCTGTATTTTCTTATTGATTTTTTTTTTTTTTTTTACAGAGAGGAAGAGAGAGGGACAGAGAGTTAGAAACATGGATGAGAGAGAGATATTGATCAGCCGCCTCCTGCACACCCGCTACTGGGGATGTGCCCGCCACCAAGGTACATGTCCCTGACGGGAATCGAACCTGGGACCTTCCAGTCCGCAGACCGATGCTCTATCCGCTGAGCCACACCGGTTCCGGCCTCCTTCCCATTTCTTGAAACTTCCCACTTCCCGCCACCCCTTGAGCTGCTGGCTGAGCTCAGGCCTCCCCCGGCTCTCCCTGGGTTCCCTCCAGCTTCTCTCGCCGTCTGCAGTCTTGCTGGCTGCAGACCCCTTCCTCGCGGCGTGCTTTCTCACGCGCTGACCTCACCGCTCCCTTTCCCCACCCCCGAGTGATTCACCATCGTCCTGGGGATAAAGTCTACCTGGTCTTCTTAGTGGCCGGGCCTGGCCTCGCCCCTCTCCTTCACGGCTGGATATTCCTCGGATCTGTTTACCTCACAGCCGCTATACCCTTCTTTCTGCTGCTCCCTCCGTCCTGGCTGTGTTTGCCCGCACCATGGTCTGAACCAGTGGTTCTCAACCTGTGGGTCGCGACCCCTTTGGGGGTTGAACGACCCTTTCACAGGGGTCGCCTAAGACCATCGGAAAATGCAGATATTGACATCACGATGCATCACAGTAGCAACATCTCACGGTTGGGGGGTCACCACCCCATGAGAAGCTGTATGCCAGGGTCGCGGCCTTAGGAAGGTTGAGAACCGCTGGTCTGAACCATGGCAGCGGAGACGATGGCTAGGCCGGCTCCTGAGCTCACTGACAAGCAAATGACGAAGGAAAACTGGGTCCCGGCCAGACGGTACCCACCAGCCGCACCCGTCGGCCGGTCGGGGCGCCATTTGTAACCGCGTTGGCCGTGGGGTGTCAGCTGGAGGAGCCACAGCCTCTACCCAGCTTCACGAGTGGCTGTCCAAGCCAAAGCTGGGGTGGAAGACAAAACGGGGCGCATTCCTCATCCCTGTGCCCCGAGTGCATTTCTCCAGCCGATCCGCGCTGGCGCGTTTACCTCCCAAACACCCTCTGCTGTTGGCCGTGATGTTAAATTCCCCTTCGTTCCATTAACTCCAGATTTGGGGGGAACGCCTCCTTCGCGCTCTGGTCTCCCACGTAAAAGCGTGCCCCACCCCCTCCCTCTCAAGGGGTGGGCAGGAAACATTCACTGAGAGTGGCAGGCGCCCTCCTGCTTTGACTGTGGGGGACGGGGGGGATCTGTGGACGCCCCCTTTCTGTTCTCTCGATGTAAGGGCAACGGGTGCATCTTGCTGAGCGCCTGGCGCAGGCGGGTCCCTGCAGGTGCCCTGGGAGCTGGTGGCCCCTCCCTCCCCTTCCTGGCTGGCCATCCTTCTAGTCCAGCGGTTCTCAACCTTCCTCAGGCCACGACCCTTTAAGACAGCTCCTCATGGGGTGGTGACCCCCGACCATAAAATTGCTTCCGTGGCTACTTCATCGCTGTCATTTTGCTCCTGTCATGAACTGTCATGTAAATATCTGATAGGCAGGATGCATTTTCGTTGTTACACATGGAACGTCATGAAAGCATAGGGATCAATCACAAAAACAATATGTCATTATATATTGTGAAATATTCATTTCTAATGACAAATCAATGAAATGTTGTCTTGAATCGTGGTGCAGCATGGGCCACCGTCTTCCTAGGACAACAGTAAACTACATGGCGACACTTTGCTGCACCGAGGAGCGGGGTGTTGGTGCCTAAGACCATGGGAAATAGGTGTTTTTTCCCGATGGTCTTAGGCGACCCCTGTGAAAGGGTCATTCGATCCCCAAAGGGGCCGCGACCCACAGGTTGAGAACCGCTGCTCTAGTCCCTTCTGCACGCACCAGGGCAGGTGCACGGACCTGGGCACTCGCTTCTCCCCCAGCTCGAGGCTGTGAGTGAATTAATGAAACGATGGTCTTACATCTGAGCTCCATGGCCACAGTCCCAGCTCGCCAGTGCCTCTGGGGGTGTCCGCAGCCTCACTCCCCGCCCGGCCTCGCTCGCTGCCCGGGGAGAAGGACGCGCGGTGCAGCTGCTGGAAACGCACACTTTCCCAGATGCGCTCCCCTTTCCAGGACGTGCCCGAGGGGGTGCCGGGTCCGAGCCTCAGACTCGCTTCCAGAGTTTTTAGAAGAGGAAGCACCGCCCCGCGGAGTTAACGGTCCCAGCGGCTGTGCGGGGGGCGGTGGCCGCGACCTGCAGCCACTGGCTCCCTGGCAGCCCGGCCCGCACAGGCAGGGGGCTCGGGGGAGGCCGGGGCCGGGCTGGCTCTGCAGCCCGTGTTCGGCCCACGGAGGCCCCGCGGTGTCCGGCGGCCGGGCAGCGGGTCAGGGGCAGCCCGAGGGCGGCAGCACCACGTGGGCACCTCCTGCCATGGGACACTCTAAGGAGCGGGGGAGACAGTGGCACTCGCCTGGCCTGGCCCGGCTCTCCCCTGTGATGCTCCATTCTGCCTGGTTCCTGGAGAGCCACGTTCCAGCCTCTGGAAGTCACTGTCACCCAGGGAGCTGGAGGAGGGCAGCCACGCCCCCAAGGTGCTGGAGGAGGTAAACCACGCCCCCAGGCGATGGAGGAGACAAGCCACGCCCCCAGGTGCTGGAGGAGGTGAACCACGCCCCCGCCTGCTTGAGGAAGTTAGCCACGCCCTCAGGCGATGGAGGAGACAAGCCACGCCCCCAGAGGGTAGAAGAGATAAGCCACGCCCCCGGGAGCTGGAGGAACTCAGCCACGCCCCCAGGTGCTGGAAGAGACAAGCCACGCCCCCAGAGGATAGCAGAGATAAGCCACGCCCCCAGGTGATGGAATAGACAAGCCACGCCCCCACCTTCTGGAGGAAGTTAGCCACGCCCCCAGGTGATGGAAGCGACAAGCCACGCCTCCTGGTGCTGGAGGAGGTAAACCACGCCCCCATCTGCTGGAGGAAGTCAGCCACGCCTCCAGGTGATGGAATAGATAAGCCACGCCCCAGGTGATGGAGGAAGTAAGCCACGCCCTCTAGTGCTGGAGGAAGTCAGCCACGCCTCCTGGTGCTGGAGGAGGTAAACCACGCCCCCATCTGCTGGGGGAGGTAAGCCACGCCCCCACCAGCGAAGGTGCAGTCTCCCCCGCTGGTGATTTGAGCCCCATTACACTGGTGCCCCCTTCTCTGGAAGGGGTAGCCTGTATGTCGGGGCGTCCGCTGCTGCACTCGGTATGTGTGCCCTGGATGGCAGAGCTCCCGGCTCTCACACAAGCCGCCTGCGGGAAGGGATTGGGATTGCCTTTCCCTCTCTCAGCGGGGCTGGCTGAGGTGGAGACCGCGAGCTCAGTTTCCCGAGGATGCATCCCGCTGCGCCGAGTGGGCTGTGGATTTGACACAGAAGAGCCAAAGGACGTCACCACGGCTGATTTCAAAGCAGCGAGGCACCCGGTCAGCAACAGGTCCACCGGAGGGGAAAGGCCTTGGGCGAGGCCTGTGCCAGCGGCCGGCCGGAGCAGCTCTCGCTGACCGGGACCTCCACCAGCGTCACCCGGAGGCATCGCCCGATGGACAGGCCCTCCACGTCCCCGCCAGCCCCTGCCCTGGCTGCTCCCGAGGTCTGGACACTGAACGTCCCCTCAGAGCACCCCCCGAACAGCGGCGGCCCGAGGGTGGAGCGTGGGCACCCACACTGGCCTCGCTGGGCCACCGGCTGTTCCTTCCAGAGAAGGACTCGCAGGAGTGAACCCAGCCGGCCCGGAACCGCCGGCACAGACAGGGGTGGGGGCAACGGGCGCGAGGGAGCTCACCCCGACCTGGCAGCCTGGCTGCCCTGCCCATGCCCCTCTTCTCCACCCCCGCCCCCCGTTAGTCCTCGGGGAGCTCCGAATCGTGCCATCTGCCCAATAGGCCTGGGGGAGAAGCTGCAGCAAAATCAACTCATCGCGGGAGGACACCCGAGATGTCCCATCCCTCTGCCACCTGGCCACGCAGGGCAGTGGAGCACGGGGGGCAGCAAAGACATACCCTACCCTCCTCGCCCAGAGAACCGGGTACATATTTCCCAGAGGCCGGGGACACTGGCTGGAGTGGCCCGCGCTCTGGGGTCTGTGGACTTGCTTCATCTCCCTCCCGCCTCCCCATCAGGGTGCACGGTGGCCCACGAGGTGAGAAGCCACCAGTTCTGCTCCCCGGTGACCGGGTGCAGGAGGAGGGGTGGAGGCAGTGTCCACGCCCCCCCCCCCCCAGCCATGCCCCTCCTCGGTTTCCCAGGACTGAGGTAGCAGGACCAGATGGCGAGTGGATCCTGGGGGTTAAATCCCCGCGCACGCACGGGAGCGTGGATGTCCAGGCGACACGTGTCTGCACACGGCTCACCCCCCCCCGCCCCCATCCGCTGCGGAGTGCTGGCCTCTCTCCCGGGGCTGCCAATATCCGGGCAGTTAGTGCCCATCAGGAGGTGGCTCTCCTGCTTTCGAAGCCTGGCCCCTCGCAGGAAGAGAGGGAACGGGGTGTGTTTTGGAATTCCGCCGGCAGAGAGCAGCTGTCGGGTGCTGGGCATCATGTCCCTCTCTGGAACGTTCTCCGGGTCCCCAGCTCCCGTGGTCTGAGGTCTGCGGTCTGAGTCCGGCCGGGAGGGGAGGTACGGCGTGTCACACCCGGGAGGCGGGGAATTCAGAGGCTCCAGCATGACTGTGACCTGTGGCCACGGAATGAAGACAGTTGTCACCTTAACACGAGAGGGAGTCCCGGGCTCCAAGTCGGGAAGGATCCTGTCTCTGGTCTCACTGACCGTCGGGAGCAAAGCTCGCCGATTGTCACGTTCTGGTTTCCCAGGAAAACGTGGGGCGCTCGCCGCGTGGGAGTGACCGCCCGCCTGCAGCTTAAGAGGGCAGAGAGCAGAGCGACGCTCCGGGGGCCTGGGGCTCAGGGACCCTCCGTCCCAAAGCGCCTGCTCCCTAGTTCAGGGTCCAGGGGCTGCCTCCCGGCTGCGAGCCTGCAGGTGGCCCCGCACACTCCGGTGCCGAGCGGAAGCTGGGCGAGCGTGGACCAGAAGCAGCCCCAGGCCCCCAGCTTCCCCCGCCCCTCTGAACAGAGGTGTCTGGCTGCTTCTGGTCCCCCCCGGTCTGGCATCCCCTCCACTGGGTTCCTGACAGGTGTGTGCTCAGGTGGAGCGGTGGGCGTCTCCATCGCTGCAGGTGCCGGGTGAGCCGGAGGCACCAGAGACCCAGCCTGAGGGCCCAGCCAGGCGGCCCTTCCCTGCCCCCCACCAGAGGGCCAGTGCCCCCTCCCCCAGAGGGCAGGCAGCCCCTGGCACCCCACCCACTCCATGTGGGCACCAGGAGGTGACAGGCAGGGCCACGTTTGTAGTTGAACCAGTGATTCCTGACATGGAGGCTGTGCTGAGAGTTGAGTGGCTGTGGCTCAGGGTTTCGGGGTGCCTCCACGTGGAAGCCGGAGGGGCTCTGAGGAAGTTGGGATGACGCCGAGGGGCGAGGGGCGGAGGCTGGAGCTACCGGGGAAGGCTGGCCCCCTGCAGCAGCGTACCCAGGGGGCACCTGCTCTCTGGGGGCTTTAAAGTTTTGGGGTGGATCCCTAACCGGATGCACATGGCTCCACCCTGGGGTTCAAGGACCGGCCTGGAGGGGAATCATGGGGCTCTCCAGGTCCCAGAGCTGCGCCCCACCGGCTCTGACCCAGCGCCCGCCCGCAGAGCTCGCAGGAACGCGGCCTGGGAGAAGCTGCGTCCTGCGCCTCGCACGTCACCACCTCTGTCTTTTAGTTCTAGAGATTCTGGACGACTCCGCGCCGAAGACGCTGCACGTGGCCGTGGTCCTGTCCCTGGTGCTGAGCCTGTGTGCGGCGCTGCTGAGCGCCGGCTTCACCTTCTACAACAGCGTCAGCAACCCCTACCAGACCTTCCTGGGGCCCCTGGGGGTGTACACCTGGAGCGGCCTCAGCGGTGAGTGCCCACCTCCCCACCCCGCCCCACAAGCAGGCCCCAGGGCACCTCGTCTGCTCCCAGGCGCCCCCTCCCCAGCTCTGCTCCTCGCAGTCAGCCGTGCAAATGCGGGGTGGCAAAGGGGAGGGGCAGGGGGAGCAGGGGCCAGGGGTTTATTTTTGCATATTCACAGCGTTTATCCGGTTAATACAAACAGGAGCGTGCATTAAACCCATTGGTGAGAGGCAAGCAGCAGGCGAGGAGGGCGTGTTAGGTGTGAAAACGGAGACACGGCCCAGGCTTTGCTTTTGAGCACCCCCTGTGAGGGTCAAACAGGCCACCCCATCATTAAACACCCCCAGACTCCTGCTAGGAGCTCCCCCCTCCAAATCAGGCTCCGTGCATGGAGAGAAGAGCACACGTGCACAACTGCATGCACACTGCCCCCATGTGCAACACGCAAGCAGATGTGCACACGTGCACGCTCAGGCGCTCCTCACCTCCACACCACAACGGCCGGCCTGGCTGACCTCGTGCCCGTGGGCGTGACTGCGCCACAGAGGGCGTCCCTCAGGGAGCCGGGGGCCAGCGCCTTCCCGTGGGCGGCCAGGCCGGGCGGGAGCCCGGGTTGTGGGTGGTTTTATTTGCTCGCTGGGCAGGGGTGGGGCTGCTGCCTGCAGGGGGAGGGACCCAGCTGAGTCACTGGGGCAGGTTTGCCACAGGGTTTGCCTATCACTGTGGCGTCCAGGGCTCTGTGCCCCACCTCTGCCTGGAGGCGTGGCTTAGCGGGGGGGGGTGGGGGCTCTCGCCCCAGCAGGCGCCAGCCGTTAACATGTGGACCCCAGGTGGTGCCTCTGAATGCAGGTTCCACCCCCTCCAGCACAGGCAGGTGCTCCGGGGGCAGGTGCTCATGGGGAAGGGGCTGGATGTCAAGGGTCAGGGGTCAGGGGCCAGGTGTCAGGGGGCAGGGGTAGGGTGTCAGGGGTCAGGGGCCTGGTGCTCTGGGTACAGGTATCAGGCAGCCTGGGGGAAGTGGTCTGGCCCTCCCTGCTTGCTGGGCCTTTGCTGGCTGGTGGGGAAAACCACCCCGAGGTCAGTGGGCATCGCTGGGCCAGGCCCAGGCCCACACAGGGAGTGTCCGCTGCCCACGCTCACAGTGGACCTCACATACCTCCCCACTCCAGGCCAGGGCTCCCAGGCTATGTCTGTGATCACCCTGCACCTCCGTTCACAACCCAAAGGCCACCTCATCAGCAGGTGCGAGCAGATGGAACCTCACTCTCGCTCAGGGCCCTGCGGAGGGCAGGGCACACTGGGCCAGGGCACACAGGACCCCCATGCGCCCAGGAGCAGGCTGGGTGGGCTCGGAGTGGCCAGTCAGGGGGCGGAGGCAGGGAGAGGGCCGAGGGCGGTCCACAGCCTCAGGCCTCAGAGCCGGGCCCTGGGCTCAGCGCGAGGGAGCCCGCTCCCCAGGCTGGCTGTTCCCGCCTCGCGGAGGCTCAGCTGACTGGGCAGCAGGAGAGGCCCGGTGCCCGATGCTCCATGGGCGTCGGTGGCGGGAGGAAAACAAGGAGAAAGGGGCCTGCGACCCCCTTCCCACCTCCTTCTCCCAACAAAGAGGGGTTTGACCGCGGGACCAGCATTCCGCCCGCATTCCTGCCCTGTCCCTGCCGGCCGGCCGGACCCACAGCTGCAGGCGGTGCGAACAATGGGGGCATTGACCGCCGGAGGAGGAGGTTCGCGGCCGGAGGCCAGGGCCACCGTGGCTCCCGCCTCCTCCTCCTGGAGCTCCCACAGCCCGATCCCGGCTTCAGAGGAACCGGACTTTCTCCCGAGGAGGCTGGGGACCCCAAGTTCCTTCCCGTGGGCGTCCAGGGCGGGGAGCTCGGAGGCATCTCAGGTTACCACGTCCCCCCGAGGGCTGTGCACACGGTGCTGTGGTGCAGGCCTCGGCCACCTGCCCGCAGGGACCAGGGGACAGGGCTGGGTTTGCACACACGGACATGGCAGGGGGGGGGGGGTTGGAGGGAGCGGGTTTCTTTCCCCCGTTTTTAAACCACAGAGAGGACTCTGCTTCCAGGACAAATGGGCAGAAACACCCCCCTCCCCTCCGGCGCCTGTGCCCTCTGACCCCAGCCTGCCCTTTGCACCAGGCGGGGCCTGTGCCCTCTGACCCCAGCCTGCCCTTTGCACCAGGCGGGGCCTGTGCCCTCTGACCCCAGCCTGCCCTTTGCACCACGCGGGGCCTGTGCCCTCTGACCCCAGCCTGCCCTTTGCACCACGCGGGGCCTGTGCCCTCTGACCCCAGCCTGCCCTTTGCACCACGCGGGGCCTGTGCCCTCTGACCCCAGCCTGCCCTTTGCACCAGGTGAGCACCATCGTGCAGACTGAGAGAAGGTGGGAGCTGGGGAGAACCAGCAGCTCCCCCACATTGGCTGCCCCCCCCCCCGGGGACCCCTCCACAGCAGGAGTGGGCACTGTGGCAGCCACAGGCAGGTAGCAGGCGGGTCGCAGGCCTTGACGGGACAGGGAGGAGGGCAGGAGCCAGCGCCCCGGGCCTCATGTCCCGGGCCGGGGGCCGGGGAGGGGGAGGGCACCCACGCCGGACGCATGACTCGCCCTCCGCCCCTCGCCGCCCGCTCACTCGTGGGAGCTTCTGCCTGGAGTCCGGCTGGGACTGGCGGTCTCTGCCTGTCACCTTCGCGCCTCGTCGGGGGTAACCGTGGTGCAGTCGGCAAATGCCCGCGGAGCACACGGCGGCCCCGAAGGGAAAGGAGCCCGGAGCAGGGTGGCCCGCCTGACCGCCCCTGACCCCTGTGCCTGCCCCTCCCCCCAGGGTCCCTGGCCTTGCTGGCGCTGGCGCTGTTCGCGGGGAACGTGCAGGGCAACGGCCTGTCGGAGGCGCTGGCCCGGACGCTGTACCCCCGCTACCCGCCGGCCGCGCGGCGGGGGACGGCCCACCGCTACGGCAGCGCCTTCTGGCTGCTGCTGCTCGTCCTGCTGCTCTGCGCGGCCACCGCCGCCGCCATCGGCTCCTTCCAGCGGGCCCGGCGGCGGCGGCGGCAGGAGCAGCGGAGGCCCCTGGAGCAGGCGCCCCGGGACGGCATCCTCTTCTAGCGACGCCTCCCGGACACGGCCCGCCGCCCGGCCACACCGCCCGGCCACACCGCCCTGGCCACACTGCCCGGCCACACCGCCCTGGCCACTCCGCCCGGCCACACCGCCCGGCCACACCGCCCTGGCCACACCGCCTGGCCACACCGCCCTGGCCACACCGCCCGTGCGTGGCTTTCATCTCTCGGGACTCCGTGTTCCTCACACTCCTCGTCCCCTCTCCTGAGGGCGGGCCACGGAAGGGGGCACCCTCCGGTCCACGTGGGGTCAGAGCGGTGGGGTGGTGGCCAGGCGGAGGGCTGTCCCTGTCCGCTGGCCGCGGTGATAAAGGCTTTTGTGGCCCCTTTCCTCGGAGGAGCTGGGAGCACGTCAGCACCTGCGTCGCACTCTGGCCGGGGTGGCGGCCCTCATCCCCCTCCTGAAGGAAGACCCCCACGCACCGAGGAGGGACGCGGACTCGCCTTTCCCGACCCCACGTTGGAGGCAGAAGGAGATCCAGGGGCGAAGGACCCGGCCCCTGGGTGCTGCCAGGACAGACCCGGCGGGAGGCAGCAGCGCCGATGCCCGTGTGGGGGTTCCCAGGTGGGAAAGAGGTTAGAAAGTGAAAATACGGAGAAACGAGAGTCTTTACCCTGCAGCCTACAGGAGGTGCAATGTAAATATCTATGCTAATAAAAGGGGACTATGCTAATGAGACCAGACGTCTTCCAGACATCCTTTCCGACGTCCTTCCAGACAGAGCCACAGTGGTGGCGGCGGGGGCCAAGGCAGAGGTGGTTAGGGGGGGTCAGGTTGGCAGGGGAGAGCAGTTAGGGTCGATCAGGTGGGTAGGCAGAGTGGTTAAGGGTGATCAGGCCAGCAGGGGAGAGCAGTTGGGGTGATCAGGCAGGCAGGCAGAGTGGTTAGAGGTGACCAGGCCAGCAGGGGAGAGCAGTTAGGGGCAATCAGGTGGGTAGGCAGGCAGATGAGCGGTTAGGAGCCCGTGGGCAGTTGGACATCCTGCGTGGTCAGGCCTAAACCGATAGTTGGACATCCCTTGAGGGATCCCAGATTGGAGAGGATGCAGGCTGGGCTGAGGGACCTTCCCCCGCTCCCACAACCCCGTGCACAAATTTTGTGCACCAATTTTATTAATTGCAGAGAGGAAGAGGGAGAGAGAGAGAGAGAAACCTCCATGATGAGAGGGAATCATGGATCAGCTGCCTCCTGCACGCCCCACCTTGGGGACCCAGCCCACAACCCGGGCCTGGGCCCTGACTGGGGATCGAACCCTGACTTCCTGATTCATAGGTTAATGCTCAACCACGGAGCCACAGAGGGCAACAACAAATTCTTTTCTAAAATCCTTCTCACTTGTTGTTCACTTGTTTCTAAGTGACAGTCAGCAGACAGTGTTGTGTTGGTGTGGGTGTCCCGCCCGGTGACTCAGCATTTACACACCTACGAAGGGACCCCGCCTGTCCGCACCGCCTCCTCCCGGCCATGGCATCTGTCCCCCGACGCCCTTTCTAACCGGAACTTCCTCCTGTGAGTCCTCTCCGCCCCTCCTCCTCCCCCGCCCTTCCTCTTCCCTCTCCCTCCTCTCCAGCAACCCTCACTGCGTTCTCTGTGTGTGTCCCAGAGTCGGTTTCTGTTTCGTTTTAACAAACTACCATGTCAACAAAGCCGGTCCTGCCTCCCGCCCCCAGGCCTTGCCAAGAGGGGCGGATCTCAATGTTCAGCCTTGACCTCCTAGACCGCTCTGCCCGGCTGGCTCTCGGGACCTGCGGCCACTTCAATGGGGTGTCCCCCTAGGAAGTCACGCATGGGGAGGGGGTGTGTCTGCTTCTCTCGGGCAGCCCTGAATGCCCCACAGCGAGCCTTCACCCAATCTGGGACAGAAGCTCGCACGCACGGGCTGATCCTAACTCCCCTTAAGCCAGTGGTTCTCAACCTTCCTAAGACCTCGACCCTGTAAGACAGCTCCTCATGGGGTGGTGACCCCCAACCATAAAATGATTTCCGTTGCTACTTCATCACTGTAATTTGCTCCTGTTATGAATCATAATGTAAATATCTGTGTTTTTTGATGGTCTTAGGTGACCCTGCTAGCTGTTCTCAACCCACAGGTTGAGAACCGCTGCCTTAAAGGGTGATGGATGGGTACAGGGCTGGGCGAGGTAGAGTCTCTCCTGCCGCAGGGACGGGCGGAGACAGATCTCCCGGTGTCTCCGAGAGGCACATGGCCGGGCCGGCAACTGCCCAGGGCAGCGTGCGTGTCCACAGAGGCCAAGCAAAGTGTCGGGCACACATCCCAGCCCTGGACTTTGGGGTCCACGGGGCATCCCCGGGCGCGTGGCATTTGTGGTTCCCTGGTTTTGCCGGATTCCTGAAGGGTTTGGTGGTGGAATCATCCCCGTCCGGATTAGACATTGGCCCGTGCTGAAACCCGTGTGGCTCAGTGGATGGAGCATCGGCCTGAGGACTGAAAGGTCCCGGGTTTGATTCCGGTCAAGGGCATGGACCTTGGTGGCGGGCACATCTCCAGTGGAGGGCGTGCAGGAAGCAGCTGATCGATGTCTCTCTCTCATCGATGTTTCTAACTCTCTATCCCTCTCCCTTCCTCTCTGTAAAAAAAATATCAATAAAATATATCTAAAAACAAAAACAAAAAACATTGGGTCATGTCCACCAGACCCTGCCCGCTGCCCGCTGCCTACTGCCCACTGCCCGCTGCCTTTCTGGACCGGAGGTGGCAGCTCGTATAGAAGGCCCAGCGCGTGCAGCAGGGACTCTGTGTGTGAGGGTGGGCAGGCTGGAGTGTCACGTGGCAAGGTACTTGAGGGTCAGCAGACGGCAGCGAACCGACACCTATCCAGCACCCGTCTATTCCGGACGCACAGTGGGAGCCGGGAACCCAGCTCCGGGTGCGATAGCCACAGGGGGACGGAGTAGCTGGACACATAGATGCCCCGTCCACCACACTGGGAGCAGAACCACGGAGTGCCGTGGGGCACCCCAAAGGAGATGATCTAGCCCCGGGGACAAACCGAGCGGGGCCACCCCGCCCTTCTGATCTGTGAGCCACAGGGGGGGGGGAGGGCCTGGACCTGGGTCCCAGCTCTGTCCTGTGGGCCAGGTCCCCCGAGTACCTTTCATCGACAGCTCTGCTGGCCTCAGCCAGGCCCGGGCCGGCTCTCCCTCTAGTGAGCCACCCATCCCTCTCCCTCTGGGGCTGCTGGGGAGCCACCTGGCAGAGCCCTGGGTGGCAGCTGGAGGCCGCACAGCCTGCCCCTTCCTATCTGACCTCTCCCTGCTCCTCTCCCCTCTGGAGCTTCAGTGAGAGCGGCGCTGCCGCCTGGTGGGCAGTGTGGGAACTGCGCTTCTGGCCAGGCCCTGCAGGAAGCATTTCACCTCCCAGATGTCCTTCCCTTTAATTCCGGGGCTCGGCTTTGTGTCGGGGTGACGGCATTCCGTTCCCCTGGAGCACAGGCAGGGGAAGCCTCTGTGGATTTAGGGGGGACTCTGGGGCGGCCGGGACAAGGCCCTGGGGGAGCCTGCGCGGCCCAGGCCCCATCGGCAGCACCTCCAGGCCGGGCCGTTCCCACGCGCTGCCACCAGAGGGCAGTGCAAGCTCGCGGACAGGGAAGGACGGGACCAGCCCAGCTGCCTCCTCCAAGCGCCCGTTAACCTGGGCTCCTGGGAGCTGCTGAGCTAAGCGGGGCTCCTGCACAGAGGGTCCTGCCTCCCCCGCTTCCTGGGGGGCCAGGATGGCCCGGACCTGTGGGTTCAGACCGTTTGGGGGGGGTCCCCCATGAGGGCTGCCCATTGGGCCGCACCGCCTTCTCCGGCTCCTCATTGGACCTCAGGGACTTTGGTGTGAGCCTGTGTGTGTGTGTGTGTGTGTGAGCCTGTGT
>PVJN01039708.1:0-19640 GCA_004026805.1 Lasiurus borealis
TTTTTTTTTGAAAAATCAGAGCCTGGTGGTGTTGCACAGTGGTTGAGCATTGACCCATGAACCAGGAGGTCACAATTTGATTCCCAGTCAGGACACATGCCTGGGTTGCAAGTTCAATTCCCAGTAGAGGGCATGCAGAAGGCAGCCAATCAGTGATTCTCTCTCATCATTGATGTTTCTATCTATCTCTCCCTCTTTCTCTCTCTGAAATCGATAAAAACATATTTAAAAAAGTTAATGAGAACAGTATTTTTAAAAATCACCTTTAAAAAAGTTCTCATGGGCACTTTTGCAGTTCTCAAAGAGCCAATAGATAGCAAAAGTGAAAAAAACTTTTTGGTTATTTTGTACACAACTAAAAATGTCTTCACTTATCACAGTATGTTGTGACTCACAGACATAATATCACTAATGTATTTAAATATAACTCATATATATTGAGCCTGTTGATCTTGTTACATTTTTAAATTCCTTGTACGTTAGCAGTATAAGCCACTTTGGCAATATGTAGTAACTAGTAAATACCTACTCAGTTTTCTTTCTTGTTCTTTTTGGAAGTTGGAGCTTTGGCTGGTGATCTAATTTTCTTCCTATTTCATTTCTAAGAGTTAGTTGGTTATATAAGCCTGTCAGTTTATCTAGAAACACTGCTGAAGTTATTGAGATAAAGCATATACGTACATGATATTTACCCTAGTGTTTCCTTTTGTTTATTGGAACTTTTTTATTATATTATATTTGGGGTTTTAAAAGCCTTTGCAAAAAATAACTTGAGGTTTTAAAATAATTTCAAACCAAATAACTTTATTAAGCAATCCTTTTAATGCTAGAAGTGATTGAGAATCTTTGAACACATGTTCATCCTTAGACCTTCATACCTGATGTCTCGTCTTCCTGAAGAGCTTTCCCCTTTGATCCTTATACAGCTTACTTTCTCAGTTCTTTTCATCTCTGCTCTGTGATGTTAGCTCCTCAGAGGTACCCTCACCATCTATCCATAATTATCTTCTGTACGTTTATATCCCTTGGCCCTGCCTTATTGTTCTTTATAGTACTTTTCACTGTCTGCTGTTATATTTTTGTTTACTGATTGTTTTACTTGTTAGACTGTAAGCTCAGTGAGTACAGTTGATTTATTCAGTGCTGTATTCCGTGTCTGCAGTGATACAAAATGCATATTAAAGGCTTTGAAAATATATCTTCAAGAAATACTCAAGCCGAAACCAGTTTGGCTCAGTGGATAGAGCGCCAACCTGTGGACTGAAGGGTCCCAGGTTTGATTCTGGGCAAGGGCATGTACCTTGGTTGGGGGCACATCCCCAGTAGGGGGAGTGCAAGAGGCAGCAGATCAATGTTTCTCTCTCATTGATGTTTCTAGCTCTGTATCTCTTTCCCTTTCTCTCTATAAAAAATAAAAAAATACTCAAGAAAAATATTTATTTAATTGAATGAATCCTAGAGAACAGGATGAAAAAATATAGTCAGTAGTAATGAAATTTCCTTTCTGGGTTCATGAAACTTTATTTAAAAATCTATATTTATAAAATTACTTAGATATTACAAGTAAAAATATAGTAATATCAGGAGTTAATTTAGAAAGTAGTTCATTTTCCTTTATAATGTTACTTTTCTTCACTTTTCTCATATTCCCTTTAACTTCTCCAAAGATACAGATGACAAAATTTTTAATTATTTAAAAATTGAAAACTTAAAGTCTATGCAGATTTATTCGATAAGAATTATATATATACATAAGTATATATGTATATACATATATATAATGATATTAATGTATATAAATACTCTTCCAAATCTTTATTGAACATTTTTTCCTAGTCCTTGTATCTGTTCTGTCATAGTAGTTATATATGTTTTTACTTATATTTAGGGGTTGAGAAACCATGGCCTGAAGATCAGTTGCCTGTTTTTATTATTTTATTTTATTTATTATTTTTATTATATATTTATTGATTTCAGAGAGGAGAGGGAGAGAGAAATAGAAACATCAATTATGAGAGGATCATTGATTGGCTGCCTTCTGCAGGCACCCTAACCCAAGCATGTGCCCAGGACCCTTCAGTCCACAGGCCAGTGGTCTGTCCACTGAGCCAAACCAGCTAGGGATCAGCTGCCTGTTTTTATAAATAAAGTGTTATTACAGCCTAACTCGGCTCTACTTACGTATTGTCTATAGCTGCTTTCATGCTATAATGGAAGAGTTGAGATGTTGCAATTGAGACGACATGGCCTATGAGACAAAAATACTTACTACCTGGCCTTTTAACAAAAAGTTTTCCATCTTCTGGTTTACATGCTACTTCTTTTTGGGGCACTGTAATCATATATAAAATGAAATTTTTCTGTGAAGAAGAGTTGTATATTTCTAGATGGGTGGATAGTGGCTGTTCACATAATATTTAAAAATATCTGCCATTGATGATTATTTCAGGCACTAAAGTAAAGTCAATAAGAACACAAACTGACTTTTATGCAACAAAACCCAAGAACATAGACTCTAAACTGCAGCATCCCATTGCCACACTGCCTCCTGGTGATCAGCAGTATTTGTTCAGCCCAAGCAGAGAGATGCCTACTCTTTCAGGTACACTGGAAGGTCATCTAATTCCTATGGCGATTCTTTTAGGTAAGATCTACAGAATATATGATAAATTTAAAATTAATAATAGTAGAACTTATAGAATGGTACTGATATGATAGTCACCTATCTTTTCCCTTATGTGTTGTTTACTAGGTGTACCAGTTAATAATGCAGATTTTTTTCAATAGATGGAGTTACACATATGTTGATATATATGTGATTTGATATGTATGCTGTTTTGTTGTATTGACAGCAAGCTTCAATACTTCATATGTCAAATTTGCTGAAGATGTTAACATCATAGACATTTTTACACTTAAAAATGTCAAATTTCGTGCCAAAAAAAGCATTTACATGAAGTTTTAATTCATTACTTTATTTTGAAGAAAAGTGCTACTGAATACCTCTGGAAGCTTATGGTGAACATGCTCCATTTCAAGATACTTGTGAACGCTGATTTAAATGCTTTAAAAGTGATGATTTCAATGTGAAAGACAAAGATGTCTGGGTCAACCAAAAAAGTTTGAAGACCAACAATTACAAGAATTATTGGATAAAGATGTGTGTTAAATTCAAAACAACTTGCAGAAAGATTAAATGTTGCTCAGCAAATAATTTGTGATTGTTTACAAGCAATGGGAGAGAGTTTAAAGAAAGGAAAATGGGTGCCGCCACATCAACTGAATGAAAGACAAATGGGAAACCGAAAAGTCATCAGTAAAATGTTGCTTCAACAGCATGAAAGTCTCTCTTATATCGAATTGTGACTGGCAATGAGGATCCCAAATGCACAAAATCATGGGTTGATCCAGGTCCACCATCACCATCGAACTGCAAGGCCAAATCACTTCAGAAAGAAGACGATGCTCTGCGTTTGGTGGGATCAGGAAGGTGTGGTGTATTATGAGCTTCTACAACCAGGCAAAACTGTTAATACTTATCGCTACCAACAACAAATAATCAATTTGAACCATGCTTTGATTATGAAATGACCAGAATGTGCCAGAAGACTCAATAAAGTAATTTTGCTTCATGATGATGCAACATCACACACTTCAAAACCAGTTAAAGACACGTTAAAAGATCTTGCCTGGGAAGTATTAACCCACCTGCTATATTCACCAGACCTTGCTCCTTCAGATTACCACTATTCTGATCGATGGTACACCCACTCTGAGCAGCATTTCAAAACATATGAAAAAGTGGAAAATTTGGTTTCTGAATGGTTTGCCTCAAAACAAGTAAAGTTCTATTGGGACAATGTCCACAAATTACCTGAAATATGGGGAAATCTATAGCTAGCGATGGATAGTTCTTTGAATAAAGCACTTCTGATGTTTTTCTCGAAATTATCTTGTTTTCTTTGATTACAAAATCTGCTATTATTAACTGGTACACCTAGTATATTTGTGAGTAGGGCCTCAGAATGTCTCCGATATGACGAATTCTGCTCATAGGAAATATTGTTTTGGTATTTATAATACACTAGAGGCCTGGTGCATGAAATTCATGCACAGAAGGTTGTGTCCCTCAGCTCGGCCTGCACCCGCTTCAATTTAGAATCCCTTGGGGGATGTCTGACTGCTAGCTTAGGCCCAATCCCAGTTGGTCTTGTGGGATTGGGTCTAAACTGTCAGTCGGATATCACTGTCACAATTTGGGACCACTGTCTCCTAACCATTCCCCTGTCTGCCTGCCCTTCCCTGCCAGCCTGGTTGCCCCCAACTGCTCTCCCCTGCTAACCTCATCTTGCCCCCAACTGCTCTGCCCTGCTGGCCTGTTGACCCCCAACTGCTCTAATGGCCCCCAACTGCCTTCCCCTGCTGGCCTGATCTTGCCCATAACTGTCCTCTCTACAGGCCTGGTCACCCCTAACTGCCCTCCTCTGCAGGCCTGGTTGCTCCCAACTGACCTCCCCTGCCAGCCTGGTTGTTCTCAACTGACCTACCTTGCTGGCCTGATTGACCACTACTGCCCTCCCCTGCTAGCTGTCTGTGGCAGCCATCTTGTGATGATGTCATGTTGGCCATCTTGTGATGACATCATGTGATTGCCACCTAGGCTTTGATTATATAGGATTGCTGTAGATGAAATGAAATTTTAAAATTGTTTAGATATCATAGACATCCATAAAAATTAAAGAATTCAAGAATTTTGACTGGTTTAATATCATCATGTGTTAGGGGAAATATTTTAAAGTACCTTTTATGTACATATGAACTAGGCTGTTATAAGTAAACTAATGTGGCTATATATTCTAAGCCAATAGTTGATTATTTACTTATTTGAGGTCTCAGGATCATCATTGAAAAACTGATCAAATAATTTTTGCTCTCACTAGTTAGCTATTTTTCACTTTTAGTCTCATTATTATTCTTTCATAATTTTGATGAATGATTTAAATATTGCTGTTTTTCAACAGGAGAGAATTTTTATACTTGATATTATGGGTTAATGACATGTTATTTTGGTGGCCAATGTCTGTTCAAACATACCTTCTATTGATATAATACTAAAATTTAAAAAGTTCTGATTGTGTGCCAGGTACAGATTTAAGCACTTTATATATGTTAACTGCTTTAATCAACCCTATAAAATACAGTAATGTATCAGTTTCATAGATGAAGAAACCAAGGCACAAAGGAGTTAGGTAATTTGTCAAAGGCTACATAACTAGAATGGAGCCAAGATTCAAACCCAGTTGGGCTAGCTTTATTTAGAGTCTCTGCTTTTTTTAGTTTTAATTTTTTTTTTTTAATTTCAGAGAGGAAGGGAGAGGTAGAAATATCAGATTAGAGAGAATCATTGATTGGCCACCTCCTGCATGCCTCCTGCTGGGGACCAAGTCCATAACCCAGGCATGTGCCCTTGACTGAAATCGAACCTGGGACCCTTCAGCCTGCAAGCCAATGCTCTATTCATAACAAGTGTAACTTCTGAACTGAAAGCTAACAAGTTTTTGACAGTTATGAATATCACCATATAGTTGGCCTACATGTTATTTATTGGTGCATAAACATTGGTATTTTGTTGGTGGTTTTATTTCTGTCCATTGTTGCTCTATGAAGATTTGAGAATAAAAATAATACAATATAATATATTACACTTTAGTCTTGGCTTTGGCACTTAGAAACAGTCATGACCTTTGGCAAATTATGTTTCTAAACCTCTGTTTCCTCAATTGTAAAGTTATTAATACCTCATAGACTTATATTGAGGTTTAAATTAGATAGTGTGTTTGAAGTTTTTAGTACGTATGAATGCCAAATAAATGTTGGTCATTGTTAAAAGGATGACATGGTTTGTTGACAGGGGTGATGCTAGAGATAAAGGTGATTGCAGATGGTGCTTTACTTATGAGAATACAGCCATTAAGATCTAAGTTTTATATTGGACTTTTTCCTTTATTTCTGAAATGGTTGATTCATTTTTCTCCTCCAAACTTTTTAGGACAAACCCAAAGTAATAGTGATTCCATGCCACCTGCTGGAGCAATTGTAAAAAAGCCACACCCTATAACAGTGACTACTTCTATTCCTCCATCCTCTCGAAAACCAGGAACTGGAGTAAAGAAACCTAACATAGCAGTTGTAGAAGTGAAGTCGGAAAAAAAGGATCCTCCTCAGCTCGCTGTACAGGTATCCCAGGGTGCTTGAATAGAAGTTTTTCAGGAAAAAAAATTTTGGCTTAACTTTAGTACTTAAAATCTATTATATGTATTCATGAAAACTTTGCTTTTATCATGCGTCTTTTCTTTCAAACTGTGGTGGTAATGTGATATTTCTTCCTTTGATTTGCACGTTTTAAGGTGCGTTTTCTAAGCCAGTGTCTCATATCCATTCCGCTTGTTGATATTCCAAAGGGAATGATTGAACAATATATTGTAAATAATTTTAAAATACAGTGTTTGTGACTTATTAATACATCAATCTTTATACAAACATACTAGAGGTCCAGTGCACGAATTCATACATATGTGGGGTCTGGCCAGCCTGCCCCAATGGGGGCCCATTGAGCTGGTGGTTGGCCAGCCAGCCCTACCCCCGGTTGGGGTATTGGGGGCTGATCAGAGGTAAGCCGGCAGAAGGAAGGCCTACTCTTGCACAAATTTGGTGCATTGGGCCTCTAGTATACATATAATAGTAGAAATATTAGGAGTATCTTAAATGTTTGCCAACAGGAAAATCATTAATAGTAAAGGTATGTGTATTTGTTGAAATATTATACAGTCATTTAAAATATAATTATGACGTCTATGAGAGAGAAAAAAATGGTGACGGAATAGACAGATATGTCCTAGGCCTTGTCCCAGAGCAGATAGAAAAAACAGAAACAGCTGAGGGTTGCACGGGGAGTGTTTGTTGGTGAGTTGAGAGACAACTATACTCCAGGAGACGGTAGGGGACTGCTGGACAGGGCTCTCCTTACCGGGCAGCCCCCACTGCTGCTGGGTTCCCTCCTAGAGCGACCGGCTGGGACACAGAGACCATGCCATCTTGAAGGGGAAAGTGGATGTTATCGGAAGCCTGAAAATCTACAACTGCGGCATCCACCGAACAGCTGCGAACCCCAGAACACCAGTCCCCAATTGGCACAAACATGCGGATTCAGAGGAGCTATACACTCCACCACGGAAAGGTCAGATTTCACCTGGGATAAGGTGAGGTTTCTGCTCCCAGCAGGAGAGAGAAATGCACGCACTGTGGGAGTTGGAGGACTGGGGGAAGTCTGTGCCTAGAAAAATCCGTGGCTGTTGGAGCTGGCTTGATCCGTGAATGTGGAAGGGGGTCCTCAGAGCTGCTAACAGAAGGGAACTTTAAAAAGCAATCAATTTTGATCTGACACAAAAGGACAGCCTAAAAATTTTTAAAGTTAGCTGCTTAGACCCAAGGGAGGAAAAAAGACTGCACAGACTTGCGCACAGCCCTGTAGTTTGCTCACTTACACTGGCTTTTTTTTTTTTACTTTAAATCCTTGCTTCTGAGTACTAAACCCAATACATAGGATCACCCAATTGGGGACACCCTAAGAGACTGCAGGGAAAAGTTGTTTTTCTGAATCCTGGGGATCAGAGTGGGGAATAATCACCAGAGAACCAGCTCTGGGGCAACCCACTCCCACAAGCCAATATTGAATGCCACTGGAAAGCAGGATCTAAGCACTGGCTAGTGTGGACCTAAAGACCTGGAGGTCAATCCAGAAACACTGCCACCCAGAGGTTGAATCACAAATAGACTCTTGTGTAAACACAAATAAAGGAATACAAGAAATTAAGACACACTGCCTGCTTAAAAATTAGGACTGGCTTACATATATGATAAACCCATAGCCAACATCATACTCAATGGAAGTATTAGCCATTGCTATTAGACAAGAAGAAGAAAGAAAAGGCATCTAAGTGGAAAAGAAGAAGTAAAGCTGTCCTTATTTGCAGATTACTTGATATTGTACATAAAAAAAACAAAAGACTCCATCAAAAAACTAATTTAATAAGTGAATTTGGTAATGTAGCAGAATAAAATTAACACCAAGAAATCTATGACATTTCTATACACCAATAATGAACTTAAAGAAAGACTAAGAAAGCAATCCCATTTACCATCACACCAAAAAAATTAAGATATCTAGGAATAAACTAAGGAGGTAAAAGACCTATACACGGAAAACTACAAGAGATAAATGGTGTTGGGAAAATTGGACAGATACATGCAAAAAAAATGAAACTAGACCACCAACTTACACCATACACACAAATTATCTCAAAATAGATACATGACTTTAACATAAGACGGGAAACCATAAAAATACTAAAGGAATTCACAGGCAGCAAAATGTCAGACATATGCCAAAGCAATTTCTTCACTGATACCGCTCTTAGGGCAATGGAAGCTAAAGAGAAAATAAATAAATGGGACTACATCAAAATAAAAAGCTTTTTCACAGCAAAAGAAGCCAACAAAACAGCAAGCCCACTGTATCAAAGAACATACTTGTAAATGTTATCACTGATAAAGGTTTAATCTCCAACATCTACAAGTAATTTATACAACTTAATAAAAAGAAGACAAATGATCCAATAAAAAAATAGGCAATGGACCTAAATAGAATCTTTTCAAAAGAAGATAGAAGCCGAAACCAGTTTGGCTTAGTGGATAGAGTGTCGGCCTGCGGACTGAAAGGTCCCAGGTTTGATTCCGGTCAAGGGCATGTACCTTGGTTGCGGGCACATCTCCAGTAGGGGGCGTGCAGGAGGCAGCTGATTGATGTCTTTCATCAATGTTTCTAACTCTATCCCTCTCCTCTCTGTAAAAAATCAATAGAATATATTAAAAAAAAAAAGTAGAAGGCCAAGAAACACATGAAAACATGCTGTCACTGATTATCCGAGAGATGCAAATCAAAATGACAATGCGGTACCATCTCACACTTGTTGATGGCAGCCATCAACAAATTAACGAACGACAAGTGCTGGAGAGGATGTGGAGAAAAAGGAACCCTCGTGCACTGCTGCTGGGAATGCAGACTGGTACAGCCACTGTGGAGAACAGTATGGAGTTTTCTAAAAAAAAAACTCTAAAAATGGCACTCTCATATGACCCAGTAATCCCACTTCTAGGATAATATGCCAAGAAACTAGAAACACCAATCAGAAAGGTTATGTGCACCCCTATATTCATAGCAGCACAATTCACCATACCTAAAATTTGGAAGCAGCCTGAATGTCTATCAGCAGATGAGTGGATTAAAAAACTATGGTACATCTACACAATGGAATATTATGCTGCTATAAAAAAGAAGGAATTCCTGCTATTTGCAGCAGCATGGATGAACCTGGAGAACATTATGTTAAGTGAAATAAGCCAGTCAATGAAAGATAAATACCACATGATCTCACTCATTTATGGAAAATAAAGAACATTATAACCTGATGAATAAAAAGAAAGATACAGAGGCAGTAAAGCACCGAACAGACTGTCAAATTATAGCAGGAAGACTGGGGAGTGTTGGGAGGGAAGGAAATAGATCAACCAAAGGACTTGTATGCATGCATATAAGCACACCAATGCATACAAGACACTGCGTGTGGTGGCAGGTTCGGTGAGATGAGGGCATGCGACGGGGTAGGGGAGGCTGGGGGAAGGTCAATTGGGAAAAATAAAGGAGATATATATGTACTAATATATGTAATACTTTAAACAATAAAAGATAAAAGAAAAAGTAATAAAATTATGAAGTCTTTATGGAATCAAGGTAAGATGATTATGACTTAATTATATTGAAAAATCAGGAATGAAATTATTATGTATTTTGCCTACATATAAGTGGCTAGTAAAAAGTTATGTAAAATGAATAGTGAAAATGAAGCTTTCTTAAGATAGTAAGATTTTGTATGTTTCCCTTTATTTTCTAAATTTCATAAATTATCCTTTCATAATTAAGAAATTATTTTCCATTGACTTTGCAATAAAAGGTTAAATATATGTTATTGATATATAAACATTAAGTATTTGAGTCAAAATGATGAATAGAATGCTAGAAGTTGTGTTCTTTTTTAGGTATTACCCAGTGTAGATATTGACAGCATTTCAAATGTTAGTATTGATGTCAGTCCATCTCTGCCTAGTCCCAGACAAGCATTTCCTCCTCCTCTGAACACCTGGATACAGGTATTGTTCAGAAATTTATTTTATAGTTTTAAGTAATGTTTCACTATTTATTTTAACTAAATTATCATTATAATTTATTATAATAATTTAGGTTTTAAGGAGAAGATTCAGAATGAATCTGTAATTGCTTATGAACCTGAAAACGAAACTTTAAGATTCTTACATTTTTAAATATTTTAAAAGTGATAATCCTTAATGTAACTTTTTGGTCACATAAGTTGTAATACTCTCATATGTGAAGAATTTTTTCTCTTCAGAGGAGAATATCAATTTCAAATGGCCACTAAGAATAATTTTTCTGGATGTGAATTTTCTAATGATGATTGGAGTTTATGTTTTGGGATGTTACTTTGTCATTGTATTATTGACATGATGCACATCTATGCATTTCTCCCAAGTATTTATTTGCTACTAAGTAATGAAGTTATGACTCTGCTACTACACATCCAGATAGCCTGTAATTTTCCCCACGTTTGATCTATTGTAAGCAAATTTGGTCCTCAAGTATATAGTGTTCTTAAAATTTTTTTATCTTTATTGTTGAAACTATTAGAGATGCCCCCTTTTTCCTCCCCATTGACCCCTCCACTCTGTCCCTGGTCTTTACCATACTATTGTCTGTCTGTGGGTTATGCCTATATGCATTTAAGTTCTTTGGTTAATCTCTCCTTCCTCCACCTCTTCCCTTTGAGATTTGTCAGCCTATTCCATGCTTCTACATTTTTTTAAATTTTATAAATCTTTATTGTTCAGATTATTACATTTGTTCCTCTTTTTTCACCCCATAGCTCCCCTCCACCCAGCTCCCACCCCTCTTTCTGCCCTTGCCTCCCTCCCTGCATTGTCCTCTTGCCCCTTTCCCCCTGAGAATTGTCAGTCCACTCCCTTTCTATGCCTCTGATTCTATTATATTCACCAGTTTATTTCGTTCATCAGATTTAATTACTTGATTTTTAGATTACTTGTTGATAGGTATATTTGTTGTTCAAAATTTTTATCTTTACCTTTTTCTATTTCCTCTTCTTAAAGAGTACCTTTCAGCATTTCATATAATACTGGTTTGGTGGTGATGAACTCCTTTAGCTTTTTCTTATCTGTGAAGCTCTTTATCTGCCCTTCAATTCTGAATGATAGCTTTGCTGGGTAGAGTAATCTTGGTTGTAGGTTCTTGCTATTTATCACATTGAGTATTTCTTACTGCTCCCGTCTGGCCTGCATTGTTTCTGTTGAGAAATCAGCTGACAGTCGTATGGGTGCTCCCTTGTAGGTAATGAACTGCTTTTCTCTTGCTGCTTTTAATATTGTCTCTTTGTCTTTTGCTCTTGGTATTCTAATTATGATGTGTCTTGGTGTGGTCCTCTTGAATTCCTTTTGTTTGGGATTCTTTGCACTTCCTGGACTTACAAGTTTATTTCTTTAATCAGATGTGGAAAGTTTTCAGTCATTATTTCTTCAAATAGGTTTTCAGTATCTTGCTTTCTCTCTTCTTCTGGCACCCTCACAATTCTGATGTTGGTACGCTTGAAGTTGTCCCAGAGGCTCCTTACACTATCTTCCAATTTTTGGATTCCTTTTTCTTTGTGCTTTTCTAGTGGAGTGTTTTCTACTTTTTTGTATTTCAAATCTTTGATTTGATTCTTGCCTTTCTCTAGTCTGCTGTTAGGTCTCTGTATAATATTTTTTATTTCAGTTAGTGTATGTTTAATTTCTAGTTGGTCCTTTTTCATCTCCTCTTGGGTCTTGCTAAATTTGTCCATCTTTTCTAGGAAATTCTTGAAAAATCTTATAACTGGTTTTGAATTCTATCTCCAGTCATTTATTTTCCTCCATTTCTTTCATTTGTCATCTGTTCCTTTGTCTCTGTATTTTCACTATGCTGGGAGAACTTCTGTGTTGGATTCAGCCTTATGATACAAGACTTGCAAAACAGCAAAAACCTCTCTGTTGAGCTTGAATGGGGTGGTGTCTCAGGGCTGAGAAGACAGCCTTGGCTTCCACTCAGCCCCACACTATGTGGCCCCTGGGTCTCAAGTGTCTCTCGGTAATCGCTGCAGCCCTCTCGGTGAGCACGTGTGCGCACGTGCCTCTAGACCTCTGCCTTTCTGGTTCCCTGCACTCCAGGACACATATGAGTCTGGGTCCCCACAGTCTCACCTGAAACTGGGGTTCATTGCAGTCAGAAATGGAGTTCAGTGCAGTTGAGAGGCTCTGTCTCCCACCCACTAGAGAAAGCCAGCAACATAATCAGCAGTCCACCTTCTGCCCGCAGTGGTGTGTGTGCCCCCAGACCTCTGCCCTTTCACGGCTCCCCTAAAGTTCCGTGCACTCCTCCCTTTTCATGACAGTCCAGACTCCCCCCGTATGAATCTCGCCCAGAACTCGGGTTTGGTGCAGTCAGATAAGTGGTTCAGTGCAGTCAGGATTCTTCATCTCCCTCCCTCCAGAGGAAGCCAGCCAGGCACTCTGCCGCCCGCTCTCTCCACTCGCGTGTCTCCATACCTCAGCTTTTTGCAGCTCCTCTGGGTCTCTGTGAGCCCCTCTCTTTCCTTCTAGTTGTAGAATTTCCACTCAGCCAGCCTTCCTGTGGTTCTGAATGATGTCTGTTCTGTCTTTTAGTTGTAGTTTTGAAATTGTTGTGCGAGGCTTCCGTTTAGGTGTTCACCTATGCCGCCATCTTGGTTTCTCCAAGAATGCATTCTTAAGGAAAGGGTGAAAAATCACCATTTTTTCATAATCAGAAATAGTAAAATAGAACTGAACCTAAATATACTTGTGTCTAATTTAATTTTTTCATTATTATTATTTGTCCACCAGAAGTTTATTAAAATATATATGATTATAATTACAAATAATAATTTTCTGACTATCGTTCAGCTCTCAGGAGGCTATTTGAGGGCTTAGGTAACTAGGTTACTTACAGTGAGGCCTACAGACTAAATTTGTAAACTACTTTATTTTTCTAAATTTTTGATTCTCTATCTGTCTTTTTGTGAGTTTGTATGTGTATACTTATATATCTACATATACAAGCACGTTACCATAACTCTAGGAGAGAAATCACAGTCATACCAATTTGATTTAAGTTGTATTGTTGATGGAATCCTTGACATAAAAACTTATTTTTTTAGGACTATTGAAATGAGAACCTAATGGCTTTGGAACTATCTTGGATTTTTTTTTTTGAGGAGTTGATGTTTTAAAAAATATAGTTTTATTGGTTTCAGAGAAGAAAGGAGAGGGAGAGATAGAAACATCAGTGATGTGAGAGAATCATTGATTACCTGCCTCCTACATGCTTCCTGCTGGGGATCAAGCCTGAAACCTGGGCATGTGCCCTGACTGGGAATCTTAACCACAACTTCCTGGTTTCTAGGTTGATGCTCAACCACTGAGCCACACAGGATGGGTGGAACTGTCTTGGATTTCATTTACAAATGAAATAAATTCTGAACAGGATTTCAAAATTTAAAACATAGGGCTATTATAAGCTTATCACATGCTATGGATAGAAATATGATAAATAATGTATAAATTAAAAAGACAGTAAACACAACAAAAACTTTCTGAAATGTTTTCTTAGACTCCAGAATTAACGAAAGTAGATGAAGAGGTGAAGTTTCCAGGAACTCACTTTGATGAAGTAATTGATGTCATACAGGTAACAGATCTGGGAACCATTTTCTACCAGTATTTTTCCATATGATAGGCAAATGTGTATGTAAATAATGTGATCAAACAAATTGAAATGCCATTGATTAATATAGAAGTGCTGGTTAAGTTAATTCTTCTATATAAGTTCTTGCCTATACTTGTCACTCAGCAATGTTGAACTGATATATGATTATAATCATTTTGTTTTTATTTTTACTAGGAAGAGGAAAAATGTGATGAAATTCCGGAATATTCTGAACCAATTCTGGAGTTTAATAGAAGTGTTAAAGTTGCTTCTACAAAATATAATGGTCCTCCATTTCCACCAGTTGCTTCTACTTTTCATCCCACTGCTGATATTCTGGATAAAGTAATTCAGAGAAAAGAAACCTTGGAAAGTAGTTTAATACAATGGTGAGTTTACAGAGGCATTGGTATTAACAGAATTGTAGTAGCAAATATAAATGGAAAGTATTGAGTTTTGGTTGAAAATCTTTCTTGTCTCCTTTCATTTATTAAATTCCATTCCTTTGCTACAGTCTTTAGAAACTATTTGATGTGATACTTAGTATGTGACTAATTGGAGGAATACTTGTACTTAGACTGTCTATATGGCAAAAGAGCTATTGTTAAGTAAAAAAGCCTCAAATGTACATGTTCTTCAATCCAGTGATTCACTTCCAGAAATTGATCCTAAGGAAATTAGAGTTTTGCCACTAGGTCATAGCTTATTTAGCAGCCATAGTGCTTATTACAAACAAGGCACTGTTCTGTTTGTTACTTATATAAACTTTTGAATTTATTTTTATCCCTGTGAGAAACCTTAAGGAAGTTATGGAGTAAACAAAACTGAATATTAATACAGTTATCAAGATTAGATTTAGAAAAATATTTAGTCATGTTGAAATATATTATTTATACATTGATACATAAACTAAGCAGGATTCTAATGATATTTTAAGAAATATATTTTATTGATTTTTTACAGAGAGGAAGGGAGAAGGGTAGAGAGTTAGAAACATCCATGAGAGACATAGATCAGCTGCTTCCTGCACCCCCCCCCACTGAGGATATGCCCGCAACCAAGGTACATGCCCTTGACCGGAATCGAACCTGGGACGCTTCAGTCCACAGGCCGACGCTCTATCCACTGAGCCAAACCGCTTTCTGCAGATTGTAATGATTTAACCTATTATAATAATAAAAGGGTAATATGCTAACTAGACCGGATGTCTTCCAGACATCATTTCAGATGTCCTTCCCTCCCGGGGTCCAGAAGGAAGCAAGCCTGGGTCCCTGGAGCCTGTGGCTGGCTCAAGGGAAGCCAGCCTGGGTCCAGAGTAGGGTGCCTGTGGGCGGCTGGAGGAGAGAAGCAACCCAGATCCTGGGTATTGGAGGGAAGGAAGCCAGTGCCAGCAGCTGGGGAAAGGAAAGCCTACTCTTGCATGAATTTTTGTGAATGGGCCTCTAGTAGTTCATAAGAACTCATTCTAAAATAAATGGACATATGAGACAAAAAAGGAAAACTATATTCCAGATTGTTAACTGTGTTTATCCTTGAATCTGGGATTATGATGGAGCCTTGCCTGTTTTAAAAGTTTTTAATATGTTTTATGATTTTTTGAAAATGAACATCTATTACTTGTATAATTTTTAAAAATGTGTTTTTATTGATTTCAGAGAGAGTAAGGAAAAGATATAGATAGAAATATCAATGATGAGAGAGAATCATTGATATGGCTATCCCCCGCACACCCTCTACTGGGGATGAGCCCATAACATGGGCATATCGAACCTAGGACCCTTCAATCTGCAGGCTGATGTTCTATCCATTGAGCCAAATCAGCCAGGGCATATAATAATTTTTAGACATGTATTAGCTGTTTTCATATACAGAAGCAGTCTCCTATTTCATTCCATTCTCCACCCCCTTCTTCTTTTTCTCCTTTCTAACAATGACTTTGAAAAAAAAATTATCTTTTTTAAAGAGGAAAACTACCTATCTATATTGCAGTCTATATATTTACTCCTTGAAGAGAGGGTAGCTGGACTTCTTTTCCACATCTAATCTTGTATGGTTTTAAATGCATGCTTTCAGAGTAGAGAACCCAACCTTTTAGGTGCATGATATGCTAGGGATAGTTGACCTAGCATATCATGAATTTATGAACCTTCTTATGAATTTATGAGGTCTGTTAAACTTTTAGACTAATCTGAAAGATTTTAGTTTGATATAATGAATTACCTTTCACATGGAGATCTATTTCATGTGGTTTATTTTGCTAGGGGATACACTTGATTGTTTCTTCTTTCAGATTCTTTCAGAATGACTGCTTTCACATGTAAATGTTTGTGCTTATGGTTAGAGGTTATTTTTAAGGGTAATATTTCTAACATTTTCTACATTTCAGTCAAATTTAGGAATCCTTCACTTTTATCCCTTAGGGTAGAGCAAGAAATAATGTCAAGAATTATCTCTGGGCTCTTTCCAATCCAACAACAGGCCATAGCTAATGTCAGTGTTTCAGCCAGCGAGTCAAGTGAACCATTGAGTTCTGACATTGGTAAGTGAAATGGAATCTCTTTAATTTTTTTTGTTACTAAAAGACAAAACTTTCAGGTCATTATGGATTTATATATTCTGTAAGTCAGGTATTCTTTGCCTGACAAAAGATAAGCTCTTTCTATATCTGTTCCCAGATCTCTGTAGTGGAGGTTCGTTCTCCCTCACCTCTTTATTTCATACTGCAACATTCAGATGATTATAACATCCTCTACTTCTCCCACCCCAAATCTCTATTATTTCCAAAGTGTTATATATAGCACTTTGCGTATATCTTTGATATAGTAATTTACACATTGTATTGTGATTGGTTTACATATCTGTCTCACTCACTAGACTATAAATTACTCAGGATTAAGGATGTTTCTCCTTTAGTGCTTAGCCCTTGACTAACATTTAAGAGTTTATATGGTCATTGAATGACTAAAGAAGCATCTTTATGGAACCCACATCATTCATAGAGGTTATTTTAAGGATAATATTCCTCCTTCCTTTTCTTCCATCTCTTCTTCTTCCTCTTCTCTTCTCCTTCTCCTCCTATCTCCTCCCCCCCCTCCTTCTGCAACAGCTTTTTTCAGATATAGCTTATTTGCCATAAAACTCACCAATTCTAAGTGTCCAGTTTGATGAGTTTTAATAAACACAGCTATATTAGCCACAGGACCATGATATTGAGTTTGTCTTACAATGCTTTGATAGTCAGAATAATATTACACTGTATGTATATAACAATTTGTAATCCATTTACCAGTTGATAGACGTTTGTAGTCTCTTAGTTTTTAGCTATTATAAATCTGTGGTATGAATATTTACAGATTTTTTAGACACATTTTTTAATTTCCCTTGATCATATGGTAAGGAATGTTTAACTTTATCAGAGATTGCTAAGTGTTTACAAAATAGCTATTTTGCATTCCAGTCAGCAGTGCATGAGAGTTCCAGTTGCTCCACAATCTTAACATTGTTTGGCATTGTCAGTGTTTTGAATTATTCTGGCATTCTATAAACATGCAGAAATATCACTTTCTAGTTTTTATTTGCACTTCCCTAGTGATTAATGATGATGTACAATTTTTCATATGCTTATTTATCATCTGTATATTAGCTTTGATAAAGTAATTTAAAAAATATTGTGCCCATTTTTAAATTGGGGTTTGTGTCTTTCTATTATTGAGTTGTAAAGTTTTTTTTTTAATAAATATTTATTGTTCAGCTTATTACAGTTGTTCCTCTTTTTTCCTCCCATAAGTCCCCTCCATCCGGTTCCCACCCCACCTCCTAGCCTTACCCCACCCCTCCACTGTCCTCGTCCATAGGTGTATGATTTTTGTCTAATCTCTTCCCGCACCCCCACATCCTTTCCTCCCGAGAATTGTCATTCCACTGCCTTTCTATGCCCCTGACTCTATTCTGTGCACCAGTTTATTCTGTTCATCAGATTTTTTATTCACTTGATTTTTAGAGTCACTTGTTGATAGATATGTATTTGTTGTCACTTTGTTTTTCATAATTTTTATCTTTATCTTTTTCTTCTTCCTCTTCTTAAAGAATACCTTTCAGCATTTCATGTTATACTGGTTTGGCGGTGATGAACTACTTTAGCTTTTTCTTATCTGTGACGCTCTTTATCTGACCTTTAATTCTGAATGATAGCTTTGCTGGGTAGAGTAATCTTGGTTGTAGGTTCTTGATATTATCATGTTGAATATTTCTTGCCACTCCCATCTGGCCTGCATAGTTTCTGTTGAGAAATCAGTTGACAATCGTAAGGTAGGTAACTGTTTTTCTCTTGCTGCTTTTAATATTCTCTCTCTGTCTTTTGCCCTTGGCATTTTAATTATGATGTGTCTTGGTGTTGTCCTCTTTGGATTTCTTTTGTCTGGGGTTCTGTGAACTTCCTGGACTTGTAAGTCTATTTCTTTCACCAGGTAGGGGAAGTTTTCTGTCATTATTTCTTCTAATAGGTTTTCAATATCTTGCTCTCTCTCTCCTTCTGGCACCTCTATAATTTGGATGTTGGTATGCTTGAAATTGCCCCAGAGGCTCCTTGCACTATCTTCATATTTTTGGATTATTTTTTCTTTTTGCTTTTCTAGTTGGATGTTTTTACTTCTTTGTATTTCAAATCTTTGACTTGATCCTTGGAATCCTCTAGTCTGCTGTTGGATCTCTTTATATTATTCTTTATTTTAGTCAGTGTATGCTTAATTTCTAGTTGGTCCTTTTTCATATCCTTGAGGGTCTCACTATATTTCTCAGAGGTTTCTAGAAGATTCTTGAGTAACCTTATAACCATGGTTTTGAACTCTATGTCCAGAGGTTTGCTTTCCTCCATTTCTTTCATTTGTGACCTCTTTCTTTGTCTCTGTATTTTGGCTTCTTCCCTGTGTTGATAAGAGTGGCTTTGTGTGCTAGGTGTCCTATGGGGCCCAGTGGCTCAGCTTCCCTAATTGCCTTAGGTGGACACTCTTGGTGCACCCCTTTATGGGCTATGTGCACAGTCTTGTTGTAGTTAAACCTTGGTTGTTGTTGGTATCACTGAGGGAATTGACCTCTGGGCCACTTGGCTGTGTGGACCAGTTGTGTCTACAATGGGAGAACGTCAGTGCTGGAGATACCCTTATGGGGCAGGATTTGCTCCAGTGGGGCTTTGGCGCTCATTGAATCTATCCCCTGAGTGTGTCTCTTATTGATGTGAAGAGTTGTAATCCAGTATGGTCTCACTCTAATTACTGGGTACACTGGCTCTTGGCTCTCCAAGGAGGTGCAAAGTCAGCCACTTCCTGGGCCACCCGGCAGGAGCTGCAGAGAGATCTGCAGATTCCTCCTCTCTGTTTGGGGTTTGGAGGTGCCCAAATGAGGCCCAGCTGTGAAGCATTGCAAGCTGCTGTGGAGCCTTGGGCCTTTTTTTTGAAGCTCTGGGGCTCTCTGACTCAGCCGCAGTTTGTTAGGTAATTTTAGATTGCAAAAGGCCAGGCCATTCATATGCAAAAGCCTCTTTGCACAGCTTGGATGGGGTTGTAAATTGGATGGGGCAGGGTCTCAGGGAATCACCAGGTTTGAGAAACAGCAATGGCAGACCGTCAGCCCAACCACTGAAGAGGCACCAGTCTCTGTGTCCTGTGGCACCATTCAGAAACAATGATTGCTGTAAGCACTT
>PVJN01039709.1:0-19825 GCA_004026805.1 Lasiurus borealis
GTTGTGCTCATTTGACTTCCTTTATATTCTTGAGTAGTGAGAGAAGCACCCAGCAGTTCTCAACAACCTTCCTTTTTTCTTTTTTATATTTTATTGATTTTTTACAGAGAGGGAGAGGGAGAGAGTTAGAAACATCGATGAGAGAGAAACATTGATCAGCCGCCTCCTGCACGCCCTCAACTGGGGATGTGCCTGCAACCAAGGTACATGCCCTTGACTGGAATAAAACCTGGGACCCTTCAGTCCGCAGGCCAGCGCTCTATCCACTGAGCGACACCCGTTTCGGCTCAACGACCTTTCTTGGTGAGAACACATCCAGAAAGAGCTATCTGCCCACAGGTAAGATTTATTTAGAATTTGGGGAAGGAACCAGTTTGTTTCTGGAATTGTCTAGGCCGGAGACCATGGGGACATCCAAATAATACTCTTCTTTGAACTGAATCTATATAAATTGCACATTTCTCCGGCGCCCACCTGAGAGCTCATTTGGGTCCTGGCAGCTTCCTGGGTACCGATCCTGCTCCTGGCTCAGCCCTTTCCCCTCAGTTCTCTGCCTTTCCTGCCAGGGTGGCTTGGTGTCTCACCATATTCATGATCACAACTTATTCATGATAAACAGCTTTAATTTTTGAGCTCCGAACACCCTACTTTCTTAGTTGTGGTGATTAATTCCCTCTTTTTTTCCCCTACTGTTTAAATAATTGACAAGGTAAAAGTATCCAGAACAACATTACAGAACATGCAGGAAGTCGTGGGGAGCCTCCCCTTTCGGCTGGACCCCTTGGGGTGGTTTGAGGTCTGCTAGCCGAGCTGTGGGGTGCCAGCAGCCTGGGTGCAGAGGGCATGGCTGGGCAAGCCTGGTGAGCACAGGCTGATGGAGGGCCGGGCCTGGCACCCTCCCAGGTGGGAACACTGTCAGGTAAGGTTTCCAAAACGAGTCTCTCCGTGAATGCTCTTCATTTCAAAAGAAGACGCACCGTTTCCCTTAGAACACCAAGCGACGACGTGTGGCTTTGGAGGGACTGGTTCGCGGTGTTGAAGGAGCTGGAGTGCAGGGGAAGTGCCATTTCCTGACTTCCAGGGGCCCGCCCCGCCGTGTCTGTTGATTGTTCTCATTCTATGCTTTTCTGCGACACTTTTCACTAACCGACACAGCGTGGAGATTGTTCCAGGTCATAACCTTTCTTCTCCTATTTTTTTCTGTTTGTTTTAATTATTTTTATTTTTTTTATTTTTATTTTTTAAAATATTTTATTGATTTTTTACAGAGAGGAAGGGAGAGGGATAGAGAGTTAGAAACATCGATGAGAGAGAGACATCAATCAGCCACCTCCTGCACGTCCCCTACTGGGGATGTGCCCGAGACTAAGGTACATGCCCTTGACTGGAATCGAACCAGGGACCTTTCAGTCCGCAGGCTGATGCTCTATCCACTGAGCCAAATCGGTTTCGGCTGTTTTTTTTTTTGTTTTGTTTTGTTTTGTGTGTTTTTTAAAAAATATATTTTATTGATTTTTTTTACAGAGAGGAAGGGAGAGGGATAGAGAGAAACATCAATGAGAGAGAGACATCGATCAGCCGCCTCCTGCACACCTCCTACTGGGGATGTGCCCGCAACCAAGATACATGCCCTTGACTGGAATTGAATCTGGGACCTTTCAGTCCCCAGGCTGACGCTCTATCCACAGAGTCTAACCAGTTTCGGCTCTTCTCCTTTTTTAGAAAATTTATTTAAATTCTTTATTGTTGCGAGAATTACGTAGGTCTCTCTGGCCTAGTTTGACTCTGTTCATGTTCAGCTTTTGGAAAGAAGCTCTATGGATGAAGACAGCTGGGGAGGGTGGGGTGAGGCCCGGGTGGAGGGGAGCTATGGAGGGAAAAAGAGGGACAATTGTAATACAGTGGTACCTTGAGATACGAGTTTAATTCGTTCCATAACCTTGAGGCGTGGGAAACTATGAGATGCTCGAGTCGCAGTAAACTGGTGGGTCATGTGCAGCCGGCTGATACGCACAATTACTCGTATCTCAAATGTTGCTTGTATTTCAAAGCAAAAATTGTTCGCTCGACAGCTCGTATCTCAAAAATCTCATATGTTAGGGCACTCGTATCTCGAGGTACCACTGTAATCTGAACAATAAAGACTTATTGAAATGCAAAAAAAAGGTAAGTGACGCTTTATCCTTGTCCTTAGGGTTTGACGCGGCGCCTAGCAGCGCCTGCTTGTCCGCGTTTTGGTTGTAAAATGTGCAAGAGGTGAGGACAAGAGGGCAGGAGGCCTCTAAGGAAACTCAAACAGGAAGCAGAGACAGAGGCGCCGGCAGAGGCTGAAGACCAGCTGGGGAGGGCCTGGGGCTCAGGGTCCGGGCACGGGTCTCCATCCCTGTTACCCCCGGGCTCCACACTGGCTGGCTCTGGCGACTCCTCACCTGGCAGGTGGCCAGGGTTCCGACAGCGTGGTGACCAGCCGGATCCCCCTCATTTTTGTGCAGATTTCCTCCCTTTACCCTCCTCACCCCCAACACACACACCCGCACATGTCTGCTAGCAGCCTGCCCTGACCCACGGAGAACCCTGCGGTCCATCTCGGGCTGGCCCGTGGCTTCCGTGCAGGATGGAGCCGCTGCCCTGAGGGCTGATTCCTCACCCCAGACCTCTCCCAAGGGAGAATGGCATTGCACTGGCCCGTCTTTAAAAAGGACCGGGGCGCCGGAACCGGTGTGGCTCAGTGGATAGAGCGTCGGGGGTTATTACTACTACACGTGGTCAGCAGAACGCCTTCCAGGGCCGCACGCCCAGCGACCTGGTCTTTAGCCTGCATGCTGACGGCTGCGTGGCTGGAAATGGGGCATCTGTCTCTTTAAATCAAAAAACACGACCTGTGACTCATCTGTTCTCGGGTCTTAGGAACCAAACTTTATTCTCCAGTCCTTGCCGTGGAGACAGGGTCCTTCTCCCCCACCAGACCTGCACCTTCTGCCGCAGGGGGATGTGTGACATTTCCCCGGTGACTTTTCCCCAGTTCTGCCGAGTTTGCTGGCGCCTCAGCATGTGCCGCAGGGACAGCCAGGAAGTGGGTCCCCGGTGAGAGCCGAAAGTGAAAGAAAAAGAACGGTCCCACCCTTTCCTTCCTGCCCGATTCAGGGCGGGCCGGTGTCTGTGGCTTCTTTCGGCCCCTCTGGTGGGGCGGACGAGCCTCAGGAGTCAGAGCGGGGGGTGGGATGAGGAGGTGGGGGCTTGGCTTCTGGACCTGGGGACTCGGATGCTGCGGGGACAGGCGGGGCAGGAGCAGGTGAGTGCCCGGTGCAGAGTGGCGGCTGGACACCACGTGGCTGGTTCCCTCCGGGATCTGCACGCCTCTCTCTCTGAGCTCCAGCCTCCGGCCCTGCTGCTCCTCCTCCTCCTTCTTCTTCGCTCTGGAAACCTCCAGCTCCTCTGCTCCGGCTCTCAGCTGTCGCCTGGGTGGCCTCGGGGGCCTCGGGCACAGACAGGGCTCTGTCCTGCCGGGTCAGCCCCGAGATCCCGCAGGCCTTTAGGTTCTGTTTCCTCTCGGGGGGCTCCTGGGGCAGAGGGCAGCCTTCTGTCACATCCCCCTGGCCCGGGGCCTTGGTCTGGGGGCCCACGGTCCCCTTCACCCCCTGCCCTACGCCAGGCTCTTTCTTTTTTCTTTCTTTTTTTGGTTTCCAAAGTCAGTTCCCCTTATTAAATGATTTTTTTTTCTCACAGACCGGAAATACAAAATAAAAGTAGAAAAATAGGCCCCAGTTAGGAGCTACAGGCCTGACCTCACATGACCCCTGGGGCAGCAACTTGAACAAGGACGAGCCGCTCTATCCCTGAGGTCGGGAAAGGAGGACAAGGGTTTGAGCCCGGCACTGCCCTGCCTCCCACCCGATCTCTCCCCAAACGATCAAGGGCCGTCCTTCCCAGGGATGTAAGACGCCCCCCGCCGTCCCAGCCAAGTGCCTCCCCCCAAGACGACATAGGCCGCACACTTCGGGTGAGAAACTGGTACAAACACGTGGGTGGGGGGGCTGGGGCGGAGACAGGACGAGCCCACGGCGGCGAGAGAATTGTCCTCCTGTCCACCCATCAGACCCGGACGGACGCCGAGGCCTCTGAGCTGGGGCAGTGCCGGCTGGCTCCTCTTCCTCGGAGCCCTCACTCCGCCTTCTCTTCTCTTTGCTCTCGTTCCCTCCCGAAGAGCTCCCATCGCCGGACACAAGCTCTTTGCTCTTGAAGCTCTCGCCGAGCTTATGCTCTTTCCGGACCCCGGCTTCCGGCCCTGGGAGGCTCCCCGAGAGACACAGCTCTGGGCATCCTTGGACCCGTCTCCCCGAACTGACCTGTGTCTGTGCAGAACGTGCCGTGGCTGGGTGTGTGTGTGTGTGGGGGGGGAGGACGATGTTAGGCGCTGTGACGGGGGGCAAGCGCCTTCTCTGTGCTTCTGCTCCTGCCACGAGCGCGACGGCAGGAGGTGATGGGGAGCCTGGTGCCAAGGGGTGTTTGTTCCCCGCCTGCGACAGGGGCTGGCACGTCCCCCACACGTGTGAGCAGTCGTTATGACCAATATGCTACGTGCGTGACTGTGCCCGTTCTGTCCCCCTTCGTGAAAAGTACTCTGTGCAGTGTACGTTCAGAGTGTTTTGCCAGGTTCCACTCCCGAGCCTCTACACAGTACTGAGTGACAGACGCCTTCCCCGGTTCTCTCTAAGGCAGCGGTTCTCAACCTGTGGGTCTCGACCCCTTTGGGGGTCGAACGACCCTTTCACAGGGGTCGCCTAAGACCATCGGAAAACACCTATTTCCCATGGTCTTAGGAACCAACACACGGCTCCTCGGTGTAGCAAAGTGTAGCCATGTAGTTTACTGTTGTCATAGGAAGACTGTTACCTATGCTACACCACGATTCAAGACAACATTTCATTTATTTGTCATGAGAAATAAATATTTCACAGTATATAATTACGTATTGTTTTTGTGATCAATCCCTATGCTTTCATGATGTTCCATTTGTAACGATGAAAATACATCCCGCCTATAAGATATTTACATTCCAATTCATGACAGTAGCAAAATGACAGCTATGAAGTAGCCACGGAAATAATTTTATGGGTGGGGGTCACCACCCCATGAGGAGCTGTCTGAAAGGGTCGCGGCCTTAGGAAGGTTGAGAACCGCTGCCCTAAGGACTTGACCCTTGACCTGACCCAACTTGCAAATCTTCGCCACTGGGAGCGGGGTCACGTAGGTGTCTTACTGCTTTCTCCTGCATTTCCCAGGTGACTGAGGGGTCTGAGCATCACGGATACACGTGGGCTGTTGGAGTACCTGGCCCGGGAGCCCCACGTTGGCATCCATCGGGTGCCCACAGGGATCCTTCTTCTTGCCCACTTGCAGGAAGCCTCTGTGTGCTCCATGCAGGGCCAGTCCCGAGGCAGGTGCTGGGAACACGGGCACGAAAGACACAGCCTCTGTCCTCAGGAAGCTCACAGCCGAGGACAGGAGCTGGTCGCAGAACAGAGGGACAGGGCTGGGCTGGGCGCTCCGGAGGAGGAGGAGGAGGAGGAGGAGGAGGAGGAGGAGGGGGAGGAAGAGCGAGGGTTGCATGCTATTGATGGTTTTCACTCAGACGTTATGAGCGGAATCAGGGGTGTGAAGGTTACCCAGCCCTCCTCGGGGGACCAGGTATGTCCATACACCTCACTGAACCCTCCAAGCTAAGATGGGTCTGCGTCCTCTGGAAGCTTCCATGCCCCTGGGGGAAAGGAAAAAAGGAAGTTTCCAGAAAAGAGGTGTGTTTTTTTGTTTGTTTGTATGTTTCTGCTTTTAACATCGGAGAACATCTCAACGGACTGACTGACAGCCAAAAGGCTGGGCTGCTGTGTGTTCTGTTCGCTGTTCCCTCTCCCAGCTCCCACCAGGATGAGGGCCCCCGGATTTTCCTCTGGGGTCAGGTTGGCTGGGTTGATGCCAGGGTTTGTTAAGCCCCTGAGGGTGGGACCTGGTGGCCGAGGGGCCCAAGGAGGTGACGCTTGTATGTGAGAGTCGATGGGAAAACCCCAAGACTTGGCGGTGGGAGTTAGCAGACTCTTGGTAAGCGGTGGTGAGGGAGGGGCCCCACAGTTTCCAGAGCTCAACATCTCTCAGAAGTGCTCGGGCAATATTTATGGAATGAAAACATCCAAGTTATATATTTTTAAATGTATTTGTATTGATTTCAGAGAGGGCAGAGGGAGGGAGAGAGAGGGAGAGTGAGAGAGAGAGAGAAACAACAACGATGAGAGAGAATCATTGATTGGCTGCCTTCTGAACATTGAGGATATGCCCTGACTGGGATGGAACCCTGGTCTTCTAGGCAAAACATAAAATTTATGGTAAACCTAGACTATTGGTAAGTTCTGGAAGTAAGAAAAGAAAGCAATCTGAGTCATCATTTTAGACCAACTTTCTAATTTTGGAATATGATAATGAGACTCCTCCCACCGCCCTAAAGCACCCAGATTTACATAGCTAAAACCAGCCATTTCTCAGGGCCTTATGAAATTGTGGGAGGCGCCACTCAGAGTGAGAACCGGAAGTAACGCCTCTTCCCTCTTCATTCGGCTCACACTCTTGGTGTTGGCTGGACCGGCGGAGAGCAAGCAGCGGTGAGGGTCCCGGGCCTGTGAGGAAGCAGCGGGAGGGTCCCAGGATCTGCCTCTGGGAAGGTCAGTTGGGCCTCTGGGGAGGCAAGCCTTGGATTCTAGAATTTTCTAGGCTGCTGGGCATGGGATCTGCTGGCCGCAGGTTCCTGGAAGGGAGCCCGGGGTTTGAGCCAAGTGCCCGTGGGCCCACAGATCGCACACCTCCAGTCCTCTCCAGCTAAGGCGGAGGCCTTTCTGGTTTTTGTTTTTTTGTGTGTGTGTGTGTGTGTGGTTTTTGTTTTTCTGTCTGAAATGCTCCAAGTACAGTGATTCTCTGAAGCAGGTGAAACTTGTCGAAGAATAGAAAGCAAAAGTTAAATCTCCAAGAACGTGGCTGCTACCGCTAACCACTTCTCAGCACGTACCCACCCGCATAGATGCCCGCGAACATGAGTGCATCATAATGCAATCCTTCACTTATTTGTTTCGAGACACTTAAAAATGACAGAGAAAATTCCGGGCAAAAGTCGAGACTGTACTTGTGGGTTAAGCATTTAGAGGTGAACTTGGGGATCTCATTCCGTTAGAGAAGTGTGGTTGAGGTTTGCACACCTTCGCCGGGCCGTGTGCAAGCGCTGGGTCAGGGCCCGCCAGGGTCGGTGTTTCTGTGCAGAGTGGACACCTGGCAGGTCCCGGGGGAGCCCCCACTTGGAGGTGGCCATGCCGGACGGGAGGGAATAGCCACACCATCCGTCACTACGGGCTGGGCCGGGGAGCCATTTTCAAGTCCTGTGGAGCTCGGAATGAGATGCAGGTTTTTGTCTCGGACGATGACTGCAGGTTTTGGGTTTCTTGTGCCCCGTCATCCATACCCCTCAGGGACTTGGGATGCTTCTAGAAGGATTGTTTGTGATTGGATGAGGTTTATTTGCAGTTAATTCGTGGCCAGAGGCCGTGGAGGAGTTGAGGTCTACACTGAGGCTCCAGCACGGGAAGTTTGGTTTGCAAGGTTCCTGTTTTTGTGCTTTGGGGTAGCTTTTTGGTCTTTAAAAATTTTTTTTTTAAATTTTAATATTTAAAAGTATAATTATACTAGAGGCCTGATGCACGAACTTGTGCACCGATGGGGTTCCTCTGACTGGCCAGTGATTGAGGCCTATGGGGAAGGGACCACGGGAGGTTGGCTGTCGGTCTGCAGGGCCCCGGCCGGTGGAAGGGGCTGAGGGCAGTTGGCTGGCTGGCCCTGCTCCCGTTTGGGGGAGGGAGACAGTCAGGGTGGGGCTGGTTGGGGTAGTGGTCAGTTGGGGGGGGGTTGATGGGGCCCAGATGGGGCCAGTTGGAAGCCTCAGTTCGCATCATAGCAACCAGTGGAGCTCCTGGTGGGTTGAATTCCTGCCGGAGGGGACAATTTGCATATTAGCAGCATTGGATATGGCTAAAAGCTTACTTAGCGCTTCTGATTTTCACTAAACAGTGGTTTCTGCTCCTTTGTTATTTCGAGCAGTTGCTGCCACGAGTAACCTTTGCATGCATTTGGTACACGGATGGTTAAGCTAATTAGGGGGAAAGACCTGCAAGTTAAATGGTGGGGTCAAAGGAGCTGTACCCTTTATATTTTGGCAGATAGGGCCAAACTACCCACCCACCTGTTTGTTGTTGTTGTTGTTGTTGAAAATGGTCTTTTGTCATTTCAATTTGCTTTTAAAAAGATGGATTGTGAATGAGGTGGAACATCTTTTCAAATGTAAAAAATGCCATTAGTTAAATAAAACAAATAAAGCCGCTGGTACCTGCTTTTTTTTTCTCTGTCTGCTTATGATCTTTACCCTTTTAGGCACTGGATGGTCGGTCTTTCTCTTTTTTCCTTAAACGGACCTATAGGAGCCCTATTTATTTATTCCTTTCATTTTTAAAAATTAAAAACAGTTTTATTACTTATTTTTTGTACCTTTTTCTTCTCTTTTTCCTCTCATTTTTCTTCTCCTTTCCCCATTTTAGTTTTTCTCTTTCTGTTCTTTCTCCCCCCATTTTTTCTTTAAAAAATAGTTCTTTATTATTTAAAGTATTACATATATCTCCCCTCTTTCCCCCCTTTAACCCTCTCCAGTCCACCCCCACCCCCTGCCCCAGTCCTCACTGCCCCATTGTCTATGTGCATGTAGGAGTCCTATTTAAAAAACACACACACATATCACTGCCCCATTTTCCCCAGTGTAAGATTTACTTATTTTTTGAAATTTTGTGTTTTTCACCCCTTCCAGAATATTTAAGTTTTTATTTAAATACATTTGATCAATCTTTCTTTGCTAGCTTTTGGATTTCCTGTTAGACTTAGAGAGGTTCTTCACTACTGTAAGATGATTATTTTTAAAAATTGTCCTATGTCTTATCTTAGTATTTTCATTTTAAGGATTCAATCTTTGATCCATCTGCAGTTTATTTTGATACAAGGGGTTCCGTTAGGATTCACTTCAGCTGTCCCGGAGGTCTACCCACTTGTTCGAGGAACACCGTGTGTTTAAAAAGCCACCTGCAGGTGAAAAGCCCATTTCGGTGGTGTGTCCAGTGTGGCCATTTTTCATGGTTCGCTTCTAAGGAACGTGGTAATTTCTAACTTCACTGTTAACGTCTAGTAGGCAGAGAACATCGGCTGCATTACTTCTGCTTTTTGGAAACCTATTAGCGTGTTCTTTGTGGACAGGGTTTGTGCTTGTTCTGTCCAGGTTTGAAGGGATGTGCATTTCCCACTGAGGGGAAACGCCTGTCAGAGCTGTGAGCCGTGCCCGCGGCTCTTCTGCAGTCTTTTGAGTTCTCTGGAGTTCTTTTTCAATGTTCGTTAGGTTTTGTTTTCTTGTAAGGACACGCATGTCATTGTGTCACTCCTCCGTGATCTTATCTCCACGCCTGGGGTGCTCTGTCCTCAGGTTCCCCCAAAGCCTCCCTTCCTGCCCCTCCTCCACGCACACGGTGCCCCTCTCTGCCACACAAGCACACACCCGGGCTGGGGTTTTATGTTTCACTGCATCTGCGCAGAGGATGCCTGCAGACCTTGTCCTCAGCACGTGACGGGAAAAGGCACATTCCTTCTCCTCCCTCCGGGGCCCCCACGCTGTCCCTTCCCCTCTCTCTCCCGGAGGAACAGCTCCATGAACATGGTATGTCTCCCTCCACACCTCGCTGTCACCCACGTGTCTGCAGTTGCTGACAATCTCATTGTATCGCTTGGAGTACTTTTTTTTAAAACATATTTTATTGATTTTTTTTACAGAGAGGAAGGGAGAGAGATAGAGAGTTAGAAACATCCATGAGAGAGAAACATCAATCAGCTGCCTCCTGCACATCCCCTACTGGGGATGTGCCCACAACCAAGGTACATGCCCTTGACTGGAATCGAACCTGGGACCTTTCCGTTTGCAGGCCGACGCTCTCTCCACTGAGCCAAACTGGTTTTAGCAGTGTTCACATTTCTTATTCCCACCGCACCCTGATCCCAGCTCTTCTGACCGTTGGCTAGTGTAGAGACGGACCACCCCAACAGTAAGCTACTTGAGAGCAGAAGCTGGTCCGTCCGTTTTCTCCTTCCCTGTCTCTGTAGCACAGCGTCTGCAAGTTGCCATGGCACTTGGCAAGGGAAACCGGTAGTCAGTGGTACTTTTCCTCCTTCCCCCCATGTTGTGTGTTGCCCTAGGCGGCAGCCGCGTTTGACTGGCGCGGGGCAGCATGAGTTTCAGCAGCTGCCTCTATGAAATCGGGGAGGCGCTCAACAGCGACGAGGTGGCCTCGCTCAAGTTCCTGACCCTGGACCACATCCCGCCGCGGAAGCAGGAGCCCATCAAGGACGCCCTGATGCTCTTCGAGAAGCTGCAGGAGAAGAGGCTGCTGGAGGAGAGCAACCTGTCCTTCCTGAGGGAGCTGCTCTTCCGGATCGACCGGCTGGACCTGCTGGAGAAGCGCCTGCACACCAGCCAGGAGGACATGCGCAAGGAGCTGCAGGGTCCCGGCCGCGCTCAGATCTCTGCCTACAGGTGGGGGCCGTCTCTGCAGCCTCAGCACGGGATTCGGGGGGTTAGGGAGGGTGATGGAGGGGGGAGAGCGGACACATCTCTGTGGGAGGGTTGATTGCAGGTGGTTGATGTGGAAGGACTCTGGGGAGATGTCCTATCAGGGCCAGGTGAAGAAAGGTGGAGACCCGATGTAGGATTCAGGAAGGACAAAAAAACAAAACAAAACTCAAACCATCAAATAAAATTGTAAAGCGAAACATTACCTGCAAGTGTGCGGCCATTAAAACAGAACTTTGCTAAATGTTTCTAACTCTCTGTCTGATGTGTGTCTGTTGTCTTCGTGTTTCTGCTTTCTTTCTTTCTTTTTTAAAATATATTTTATTGATTTTTCACAGAGAGGAAGGGAGAGGGATAGAAAGTCAGAAACATCGATGAGAGAGAGACAACGATCAGCCACCTCCTGCACACCCATGCTGGAGATGTGCCCGCAACCAAGGTACATGCCCCCGACCGGAATCGAACCTGGGACCTTTCAGTCCGCAGGCAAATGCTCTATTCACTGAGCCAAACTGGTCTCGGCTTGTTTCTGTCTACTTCATGCCCACATTGTGTGCTTCCTTTGTCTATCTATCTATATATATAAAAGCCTAAACGGCCAGTTGACTGGTCGCTCTGATGTGCACTGACCACCAGGGGGCAGACGCTCAATGCAGGAGCTGCCCCCTGGTGGTCAGTGAGCTCCCACGCTGGGCTCATGACTGGCGAGCCTAATGCACAGCGGGGTCGGGGTGAGCGGGAGCGAGGAGGTGCCAGGCCAGGGCTTGGGCTCCTCCCCAGCCGTCTGCCATGACCCCATCCCCGCAGGTCAAGCCGAGGGACCCCACTGGAGGATTCGTGCACCCGGCCTCTAGTTTTAGATAAGGCGTCGCTACTTTTTACCCGAAACCCTCCTCCCACTTGCTTGTGGTGATGGAGAACCCCACACGGGCATTAGAGAATCCTCTATTGAGGTACGGGCTGCCAGCAGTTCCAGACGGGCCAGGCCAGGGCCCCCAGAGACTGCTTGGCCCCCGGAGGCCGGCTGCTGGTGAGAGAATGACACTGACTGGGTGTTAATCCTGCCAAGGGCCTTGCTGCTCAGCCCGGCCCCCAACCCCTGACCCCTACCCAGGGGAGAATCGAGTAACCCAGGGTGATAACAAGTCACTGCCAGTTACATCTTTGGGATTCTTTTTTTGAATATATTTTTATTGATTTTTTACAGAGAGGAAGGGGGAAGGATAGAGAGTTAGAAACATTGATCAGCTGCCTCCTGCACGCCCCCTACTGGGGATGTGCAGGCAACCAAGGTACGTGCCCTTGACCAGAATCAAACCTGGGACCCTTCAGTCCGCAGGCCGACGCTCTATCCACTGAGCCAAACCGGTTTCGCTCTTTGTGATTCTTAAGACTTTAACAATAGAGACCTATTACCTACTTCTCTCTTTCCACAATTGCTGCTGTTCTCGGTAGCCTTCGTCTTGTAGAATCATCATTCTAGCCTCTCTCTCCATTCTTCCTTTTGTGCCTGCGGTCTGAGTCTCCCTCTTCCTGTAAGGACCCAGCCTTTGATGTAGGACCCACTCAATCCAGTGTGACCTCATTTTCACGAGATCCCAACAGCAGAGACCTTTCTGAAATAAGGTCACATTGATGTGTTCTGGGTGAACCTGAGTTGGGAAGGAAGATACTATTCAATCCTGGGAACTTTGGTTTAATAGGATTGTGAATTTTTAAAAAAAAAATATATATATTTTATTGACTTTCTATAGAGGGGAAGGGAGAGGGATAGAGAGTTAGAAACATCAATGAGAGAGAAACATCGATCAGCTGTGTCCTGCACACCCCCCACTGGGGATGTGCCCGCAAACAAGGTACATGCCCTTGACTGGAATCGAACCTGGGACCTTTTAGTCCACAGGCCGACACTCTGTCCTCTGAACCAAACCGGTTTCAGCTGAAGTCCTTTTAAGGAATTTTTAAACGAGGCCCCAATTAATTCTAAAAAACAACATCCGCCAAACGAGGGAGCCTGGAAGGTCCCAGCTTGTGCCCACCGTCTTGGTCCTCTGGAGGCCGTTAGGCTGAGACCAGCTGCCGGACATGGCCTGTCCCTCCTCTAGGGCCAGGGGTCCCTGCCAGGGTCAGGGTCTGCCTGTTAAAACATTCAGCGTGTTAGTTTGGGGGTGGGGGTGGGGGTGGAGCCAGCACAAATACAAGCTACTGATTCTTCATTGTTTATCCTTAGCCAGTAAATGAAAAACACACGTGCGATCGCTTTCCATTTATAAGAAAACACATTTAAAATGTCCAAGTAGAACTGCTACCTAAAAATAAGTGCTTTAGACCCTATCGAGGTGTATTTGCAGACCGTGATGGTACAAGAAAGCGAGGAGGTTTCATATGAGGAAAGTAAAAGGGAAGAACACCTGGTAGGAAAGTGAAAGGGGCAGTGGCTGTAGATTGGACCCCAATCGAGGGAAGAGGTTCGGTGAGAAGGATGAAGCAGATGACAATACCGAGCAACCCCCGTTTCCACACTATTTTTATTTTCAGAATTTTCATTTTCTTTTTTAAAAAAATATTTTTATTGATTTCAGATAGAAATGAAGAGATGGATAGAAACATCAATGATGAGAGGGAATCATTGATCGGCTGCCTCCTGCACGCCCCCTACTGGGGTTGAGCCCGCAACCTGAGCATGTGCCCTTGACTGGAATCGAACCTGGGACCCTTTCGTCCGCAGGCTGATGCTTTATCCACTGAGCCAAACCAGCTAGGGCAAGAATTGTAATTTTCTAATTTAACTTTTTAAAAAAATATATATTTTATTGATTTTTTTCACAGAGAGAAAGGGGGAGAGATAGAGAGTTAGAAACATCGATGAGAGAGAAACAACGATCAACTGCCTCCTGCACACCTCCCACTGGGGATGCGCCTGCAACCAAGGTCCATGCCCTTGACCAGAATCGAACCTGGGACCTTTCAGTCCGCAGGCCGACGCTCTATCCACGGAGCCACACCGGTTTCGACTCTCATTTAATTTAACTTTGAAGTCAACGTGTGTTTGCATGAAAGGCACGTTGCAACAAGATCTCGATGTTACAGCGAGGACGACAGGAAACCCTGTCGTGGAGCTGAAATGACCTGAAGGGCAGTTAGTTTGCCTCCTGTTAAAGCTGAGAGTTGGGCACGGTCGCAGTCTTCCGTGTCACTGCACCAGCCTCTCCCCAGGACTCAGCTCCTACCTCGTGCGATGAGCTGGCTTCCTGTTGAAAGGAGGCCACCAGAACCGCGTCTGCTGTGACTCCATGGGTCTGTCACCTGAGAAACTATTTAAAAAGCTTTTCTCAGAGTCTCCGTCTCCCACCACAGGGTGATGCTTTTCCAGATTTCAGAGGATGTAACGGCTCCGGAGCTGAAGGAGTTTAAGTTTTTGCTGAACCAGGAGCTCTCCAGGTGTAAGCTGGTGGACAGCATGGTAAGACCCGGTGTCCTGCCGAGATGCGGTCCCAGGAAGAGCCAGCCAGGGGGGATGGCGGAGCCCCGAGTCTCCCCCGGCAGCCTGGGCTGAAGGAGAAAGCTGTCAGGCACGAGGGTTGCAGATGTGCCCCTTGGTGTGCTCTGAAGTGCTGTCACACTATTACCCAGAGCAAGGCATGGCCGGGAGGAGAGGAGAGGGTTGTGGGCCTCAGCCCAGTGTGGGGCTCCGCAGAGCCACGAGAGACAGGTATCTGTGTCTGATGCGGTTGTGTGTGTGTGTGTGTGTGCACGTGTGTTTATATGTGTGTGTGGTTTGTCTGGGTGTGTGCATATCTGTGTATATGTGGTGCACTGCAGGGTTTTTGTGGGTGTGTGTCTAGTAGTGTGTGTGATGTGTGTGCATGTGTGTTTATATGTGTGTGTGATGTGTCTGGGTGTGTGCATATCTGTGTATATGTGGTGCACTGCAGGGTTTGTGTGTGTGTGTGTGGTGGGGTGTGTGTGTATGTGTGTGTGATGTGTGTGTGTGGTGTGTCTGGGTGTGTGCATATCTGTGTATATGTGGTGCACTGCAGGGTTTTTGTGGGTGTGTGTCTAGTAGTGTGTGTGATGTGTGTGCATGTGTGTTTATATGTGTGTGTGATGTGTCTGGGTGTGTGCATATCTGTGTATATGTGGTGCACTGCAGGGTTTTTGTGGGTGTGTGTCTAGTAGTGTGTGTGATGTGTGTGCACGTGTGTTTATATGTGTGTGTGGTGTTTCTGGGTGTGTGCATATCCGTGTATATGTGGTGTGCTGCAGGGTTTTGTGTGTGGCTGGTGTGGTGTGGTGTATGTGTTTGTGTGCACATGTGTTTATATGTGTGTGTGGTGTTTCTGGGTGTGTGCATATCTGTGTATATGTGGTGCGCTGCAGGGTTTTTGTGTGTGTGGTGTGGTGTGGCATGTGTGTGTGTGCATGTGTGTGTGTGTGTGTGTTACACCAGAGGGAATGCTGGGTGTGAGGCAGTCCCCAGGCTGGTTGTAGCGCAGGGCCCGGTCCTGGGACTGACGTTGTGTCTCCTCCGTCTTCTCCATTTCTGGGCCAGAAAACACAGAAGTGTCTTCCCAGCGGGACATTGGCTCTGAAAGACCAGGCTGTCCTCTCAGGAGCGTCTGCTTGGGGAGCGAGGGTGGTCCTTGGGTTGGAAAAAGTGCAAGTGAAAACGAGAATCTCATCTAAATGCCACGATGGCCCAGTTCCGACTCCCACCCTTCTCTCTCCTCCCTCAGAGCTTGCTTGACATTTTCATGGAGATGGAGAAGAGACTCATCCTCGGGGAAAGAAATCTGGACACCCTGAAGAGAATCTGCAAACAGATCAACCTGAGCCTGCTAGATAAAATCAGCGCTTATGAAGAATTAAGTAAAGGTAGAAACCACCTCACATGTGAACCAGAAAGATATATTCTTTTAAAAATATATATTTTTTATTGATTTATTACAGAGAGGTAGGGAGAGAGATAGAAACATCAATCAGCTGCCTCCTGCACAGCCCCTATGGGGATGTGCCCGCAACCAAGGTATATGCCCTTGACCGGAATCCAACCTGGGACTCTTGAGTCCACAGGCCGACGCTCTATCCACTGAGCCAAACTTGTTAGGGCCAAAATGTATTCTTTTCAAAAAAGTTTTCATTTATTGATTTGAAAGAGAGAGAGAGAGAGAGAGAGAGAGAGAGAGAGAGAGAGAGAGAGAGGGGCATTGATTTGCTATGCCACTGATCCATGAACTCACTGGTTGATTCCTACTAGTTTATTCCCTTTTGGAATCGAACCTGAACCCCAGCTCAGCAAAATGTATTCTTAAGTTGACAAACCCCTCTATGTCACCATATTTTTAAAACAAAACTGTGTGTTTGCTTTCATTCAGAGGGAAGAACGAGCCTGTGTTAAAGATTCATAAATGGCCAAAGCAAAGCCAATGAATCAGCCCGGCCCGTGTGGCTCAGTTGGTTGAGCATCGTCCCATGTATCAAAAGGTTGTTGGTTCGATTCCCAGTCGGGGCATATGCACAGGTTGGGGTTTTGGTCCCCGGTAGGGGGCCTGCAGAAGGCAACCGATCGTTGTTCTGCTCTCACATCAATGGTTATCTTTCGTTCTCCCTCTTCCTCCTCTCTCTCTAAAACTCAATAAAAAAATATGAAAAAGAAACAAAATCAAGGAAGAATGGCAAACATTTACCATGCGTACAACGAAAAGACAGTTTGCAATTCAGGAGCATTCAAAACTCAGCGTGGACTGGGCTCAGGAGTCGCTGTTACAAAGCAGCCCACCTAGTGCCAAAGCAGCGGCTGGGATTCTTCACACTGATTGATTCTGATGTTAGAGTTTGCTAACGGGTGGATCAGTGGTTACCTCATACCAACCTTGGAGAAAAGTTCAATTTTTCCTCATGATTTTCAGAGGCACAAACAAGGCCAAGTTAGCCTTGTAAAATAAGCTAAATTAAGCTTTGCTTGTATGATTAAATTGTTTTTGTTTTTCTGCTCACCGAGTTACATATATATATATATATATTCTTTTTATTTCAATGAGAAAGGGAGCAGAAGAGAGAGAATCTTTGATCGGCTGCCTCTTACATGCCTCCTGCTGGGAATTGAATCCGAAACCTGTGCATATGCCCCGACCAGGAATCGAACTGTGACCTCCTGGTCCACAGATCAATGCTCAGCCACTGAGCCACGCCCACTGGGCAGGAAGTTGTGTTTTGTTGTTGTTTTCATCTTAACCTCTTAACGGAAGTCCAGGTGGCGGTACCTGGAGAGGTCTTCAAGACTCATTGAATTAATTGACTGATATTTTCATTGCTTCCTCTCTGCCACCTGCTACATCCATGTCCACGTCTTCATGGGCCTGCTGCCCAGGACCAGGATGAGGGCTCGGTGGCTACTTCTTGCCACCTCTGCTGGACACACTAAACGATGTGTCTAGAGACACACGTCGTGCGGCCACAGGCCAGCGCGTGGGAAGCAGAGGCAGCGTTATTCAGTGGTAAGAGGGGGGCTCAGTCTGTGGACGGTAAGGATGTGAAAAGGGACTTGCGTCATCCCAGGTGTCACGTGTTTCTTGACGGAAGCACCTTCTCTGGCTCGTGTCGTTCCCTGTAGAGTCCCAGGAGCAGAGCTGTGAGCTGCCCGGGGAGCAGACCCACGAGCCGCCGTGGGAGCAGAGCTGTGAGCCGCGCGGGGAGCAGGCCGGGGAGCCGCGGGAGCAGGGCTGTGAGTCCCAGGAGCAGGACAGCAGGCCGCCGTCACAGGTACGAGGACCCCTCCAGCGACCTCTTCCCTTCGCATGGAAGGTTCCGGTTAGTGTGTGCCTTCGCTTTGTTAGCTTCCTGCTCAACTAGTCAGGGGAGGAAACTCGGGGACGATGGTGAGGACGACAGAAAAAATTCACAGGAGGAAAAGCTTCAAGTGTGACTTTTTTATTCTATTTTTTAAATCTATTTTATTGATTTTTTTTACAGAGAGGAAGGGAGAGGGATAGAGAGCTAGAAACATCAATGAGAGAGAAACATCCATCAGCCGCATCCTGCATGCCCCCTTACTAGGGATGTGCCTGCAACCAAGGTACGTGCCCTTGACCGGAATCGAACCTGGGACCTTTCAGTCCACAGGCCGACGCTCTATCCACTGAGCCACCCCGGTTTCGGCTCAAGTGTGACTTTTTCATGGACGGAAGAGGTGACCTCTGGGGTTGAGTGTGTATTTTAAGGCCGAAGACAAAGGCAGGAAGCCGGCTGGAGCAGAGGGCGAGAAGGCCTGCCCGGCGCTTTCAGCAGCTGCGTCAGCCCGAGAGGCACGGGGGGAGGGGCAGGGCCCAGCCGGCCTGGAGGACGCACAGCCGCTGCCTTTGGTTTGACGCCTCAAACTGTTTCTCCTGGGCGATCAGGTGTAAGCGGCAAGCGCTCTGATCTAGCCGTCTCTGTGTTCGCACCCCGGAGGGCCGGTGCAGGAATGGCCTTTCTAGACACAAGCACGCCTGCGTGTGTAGCCCTCAGTGAACCTCCAAACCTTTTTTTTAAAAAAAATAAAATACTTTGATTTTTTTTACAGAGAGGAAGGGAGAAGGATAGAGAGTCAGAAACAGCGATGAGAGAGAGACATCAACCAGCTGCCTCCTGCACACCCCCTACTGGAGATGTGCCTGCAACCAAGGTACATGCCCTTGAGCGGAATGGAACCTGGGACCTTTCAGTCCTCAGGCCGACGCTCTACACTGAGCCACACCGGTTTTAGCTTTTTTTCTTTCTTTTTTTTTTTTTGGTTAGAGATAGGGTCCTGCGATGTTGCCCAGGCTGGAGTGCAGTGTATTCACGCTAGGCATGACCCCACTGCTGTTCGGCACGGTAGCTTTGACCTGCTCCTTTCCGACCTGGGCCGGTTCACCCCTCCTTAGGCAACCTGGTGGCCCCCCGCTCCCGGGAGGTCACCCTACTGATGCAGACACCCCATCGGCATAGCGCTCTCCAGCCCAGAACTCCTGGGCCCAAGCGATCCTCCAGCCTCAGCCCCCCGCGTAGCTGGCACTCCAGGCCCGCACCACCGAGCCCGGCCCCAAACCCATTCTGACCCGGAGCCCGGCACACCGCCCTGGGGCCGGAAGCCAGGGAACCCCTGAACACCGGGAGCCCGGCGGGAGGCTTAGAACGAAGGCTAGAGAGCGATTTTCCAGCAGGCCCCTGAGCTAGTGACCGGACCTCTCAGTTAAGCCTCTGAAAGTCAAGGCTTAACCCACGTCAGGAAGCACACTGCAGGGCCAAGCGCTCCACAGGCGTGGTCCCAGGGGCAGCGAAGGATCCTGGGGGCAAGAGAGACGGGATAACTCGCTCCAGGCTTGAAGGTTATTAAGGACTGTGTAACGGAGCGAGTCCCCACAAGACAGACCACAGAGACTGATTGAATTCGAACAGGCATAAACTTATTACGGATTCGAACCTGGGCTCAAACCTTAGCTGACGCAGCAGCCCGACAAACGCCTGGTAAGAGCGCCGACAGAGGGGCAGTCCCTCTTTTTATACCCACTCTGCCTTCCCCATTGGCTCATCGATGCTGATCGGCAATCTCTGATTGGTTCTCAGGCAGCAAGGGACCAGCTAACCCAGGAGGTTCCTAGTAAGGCTGATTGACCCAGTTAGCCTAACGGACTCAGAAAGCCGTGGTTCAGGTGTTGTGGTCTGGCCGAGGATAAGAGGCTCAAGATTGCAGTTAATCAGAGGCAGGTTCACACTTTTCACCCTGATTCTGCACCTTCCCCTCCCCCTTCTTTAATAGTTTGCAGGCCTGGCTTTAGGGGAGGAAGTGTTGCAAGCCCAGCCATAAGGGGATTCCTCAGGAGTTCCCAATTTAACCGTTTATCTCTGGACTGCTTGCTTCACCATTTATTGCTACAGACTAGAGGCCCGGTGCACGAAATTCGTGCACTGGCAGGGGAGAAGGGAGTCCTCAGCCCGGCCTGCACCCTCTTGTAATCTGGGACCCCTCGCTCCTTACCGCCTGCCGGCTCGCTCCTTCCTGCTGCCGTGGAGGTGGGAGAGGCTCCTGCCACCACCGCTGCGCTTGCCAGCCATGAGCCCAGTGGCACTCTCCCTGTGGGAGCGCACTGACCACCAGGGGGCAGCTTCTGTATTGAG
>PVJN01039710.1:0-19664 GCA_004026805.1 Lasiurus borealis
GTACCTTGACCTGTGACCTCACACTAAACCTTAACAGAAGTGCAAGCCGTTGTCTGTTATATATTCTTGATTTCTTATAAATAAATTCATTTATATTTGCTCTTTTATATTTCATTTGCATTCACCAAAAATATCTCAGGAAGGAACTATTATACAATTATCTAAAGAATTCTTTAGTTCTGATTACCAATAAAATCTAAAGTAGTTAATTCAAAAAGCATTTTATAACAGTAGCTTTAAAAAGCAATGCCAATAATTAAAAGCACTAAATTACTAAGTTACATTACTAATAATGAGGAATATTGTAATTTTTATTCTACATTGTTCTAGGCAATCATAAGTTTTACCCCAGGGATTAACAACTAAAATAATTACTGGTGGCCCTCACACAATTTACAGAATTATCTTCTATCTTTCTTGAAGGTACCCTATCCCATTTTATTCCCTTTCTTTCTTCTTCCTTATTTTAGTAATGATCCCTCATACCTTATGACACATGTTGGCATTCTTCAGCCTTACAAGCAACATTCAAGTTAAATACGTTGCTCACCCCCTTCACCTTTTAGAAAAGTTAGAAGCATTTTTTCTAAATGTCTTGTCGTTTCATTAAGCAAGCAGGTCACTAACTAAATTGTGTTTTCCCTACAGCTAAGATGAGCATACCTCTTCTGATGAATGACAGGGCTGAAAGAAAGGGTACAGCAATATTCTACTCTTCATTGCTGGTGAAGCCCTCTGCTGGTCTGAAACCTTGTCAATTTTCATAGAATATAACCCAACTACAGGAAGTCCCATATATTTCAACTACAAAATCCACTACTACCAGCAAGTATATTCAGATCTTTCTACAACAAGGTAATTATTCTTATTGCTCAATTCTAGTGTTATCAAAATTCCTACCAACTTTCCTTTTACAGCATAGTATTTGGGCTCGCATCTGGTACAGGTCTTTTCTATCTACTCAGATAATGAACAATTATAATAAAAACCATCTTGGTCCATCCAAAGTTTGAAAGTTATAGGTGATCTTTTGTCCCCTTTACAAAAGATCATAGTTTAGTTCAATATTTATAGACTTAAAAATAATTATTCATTTTAGTCTTATTTATCAATAATAAAGGTTAGCAAACCAGAAGGTTGATGCTACATAGTTGGATGTGAAGATTCAGCAATAAGTATATGCACTACTCAGTGAGTTGATAGTAAAATGTCAAATAACATTTCATAGTTTGATTAAACAATTCTTAAGTTTACTGGAGTGGTTTTTTGTATATTTCTAAAAGATGGTCAGTGGGGCCTAGATGGATATAGTATGTTATGTTTTAAATAAGAGAGTCAGAAGATGAAAGATACCTTATACTACACCTCTAATATTAAGCTCTCTGCCCAGGGGGCACTGACACTGCAAACACAAATGCAGAAGAATCTTGGAAGTGTATAAACAGGAAATAATCCAAAAAAAAGGACTATGTATGAGATTATACAACTTAATCACATCTCTATTTTTTACCTAAATTTTTGCCTTTGGATGACACTGGCGGGATATATGACAAAGCAATAAATGAATTATAAATCTCTAAATCTAGTCTTCAGATTCACACTCATACTCTAAGACTTATCCAAACGAAGACCATAAAATAACATTTGCAGTCAAGTTGTAAGTTGTTGCAGAAGTATCAATTTTTATTTCATATACACACACATACTGTTATTATATCAATTATTAGAAAGAGAACAAATTAATGTAAGCTCAGATGTCTGAATAGGTCCATGATCTGACCTCCCTAAAAGGCTCCCAGCACCAAAGTTGGGTTTGGTTTGATTGTTTTTTCAAAACTATGGAATTTTAGTCTCTTCAAAGAAGACAAACCCAAGTTGCTAAGTCCAAAGTTTACATGCTTCTGTAGTTTCATAATCAAAGACCACTACAATTTCTTCACCAGAGACTATTTATTCCACCTCAATTACCAATGTGTTTCCTTATTACTAAATTCAAAAATATTAAATTATTTACTGGATATTAAGCTAGGAACATCTGAACACATTGATCTATCTAAACTCTCAAGTATTCCATGAAAAACAGTCCTGACCATTTATCATCTGGAATAAAATAAGCTTTTAATATATATTTATATATACATTTTTAATCACCTTAAGTAATTTACAGAAAGAATGAGATAGTGACAGACATTATCATAACTTTTTTTAATATATTTTATTGATTTTTTACAGAGAGGAAGGGAGAGGGACAGAGAGCTAGAAACATCAATGAGAGAGAGACATCGATCAGCCGCCTCCAGCAAGCCCCACACTGGAGATATGCCCACAACCAAGGTACATGCCCTTAACCGGAATCAAACCTGGGACCCCTCAGTCTGCAGGCCAACACTCTATCCACTGAGCCAAACTAGTTTCGGCATTATCAGAACTTTTAATAAGAATGTAAGCAATTAGAAAATGTGATTCTACACATAATGTACTATGAAGTATTACATCTAATTAAACTTTTAAATCTAATTTCTAGTCATCAGAAAATACATGGGATAGAGAAACCATTAGAGGACAGAACCAAGAAGCAGCAGCCATAATACCAAATTATGTAACATTCTACAGAACAACCAACCAACCAGATTTCTTCAGGTCAACAGCATGAAAACAAAAGGGAAATAGAAACAAACTATTTGACATTAATATATATATATAAAACCCTAACCAACCAGTTGATGAGCCAGTAACTATAACTCATAATGACCACCAGGGGGCAGACCCTCAACCCAGCAGCTGCTGAGCTGAGGTGACTTAGCAGCAGCAGTTCTTGGGCAACGCACCCAGAACCAGAGAGAAGGGAGAACAATTCCTGGGTGCGTCTCCTGAGAACCACCCTCTCGCAATCTGGGACCCCTCGGGGGATGTCAGAGAGCTGGTTTTGGCCTGATCCCCATAGGCCAGGCCAAGAGATCCCACTGGTGCACAATTCCATGCACCAGGCCTCTAGTAAAGACATAAAAGGCATAACCAAAAGCAATAAATTGATTTTCTTTAGATCTTAATAAAAAAAATTATAAAAATAGATCTTTTAAATAAAAATGAATACAAGGTGAGTATTGGATATACTTATGGAACTACATTATTAATATTAGGTGTTATCATAGCAATTATAATTATGTAAAAAATACATTTTTTACATGAATTTATGAATTATTGAGAGTTGAGTCAACATGATGTCTGGGATTATTTTAAATACTAAAGCATAAAAAAAGGAGGTAAATAAAAGAAACTACTGGCAAAATGAAGACAATTCTGATAATTGGTAATAATAAGTTCACTAATATTGCATTTTCTACTTTATAAATATTTAAAATATTAAAGTTTTTTAATTAAAAAAATAAAACATTTAAAAATTTTAAAAGTAATATCTTTACCAGTGCCTTGTCTCACAGCTAGTCCCTAGCAAGGCCAGAATTAAAACAAAGATACTTGGCTCAGTGATTAGAGTGTCAGCCTGCAGATTGAAGGGTCCTGGGTTCAATTCTGATCAAGGGTTCATGCCCAGATTGAAGGCTCAATCCCCACTGTGGGTGTGCAGGAGGCAGCCTCAGTGATTCTCTCTCATCATTGATGTTTCTTTCTCCCTCCCTCCTTCTCCCTTCCTCTATGAAATCAATAAAAATATTTTTTTAAAAAAATAAACATAAAAGGTCTCTTACCTTTTAGTCCAATGCTTTTTCTACTGTACTGCACTGCAATCACCTCTACTCACAACTTTTCTGTTTTACAATGTATAAAAACACCACCCAAAAAATTACAAGATAAAATATGTACACAAGTTACATAAATATTCTTACATTTGTTTGCTGTTTTTATGAACACACTCTAATGAGTAGGCACTGCTCAAGTTTATAGCTGATCTATAATACATCATCTTCCTAATTATTTTATTAGAATTTACCAGTAAAAAATGTTGAGGGATCGTGAATTGGCAAGTTTACTACTTCTGAGTATCTAAGGTGATCCTATTTTGTTGGATTTACTATAAAATTCAAAAATCATGCCCTGGCTGGTTTGGCTCAGCATAGGCCTGTGGACTGAAAGGTCCCAGGTTTGATTCCAGTCAATGGCATGTACCTTGGTTGCGGGCACATCCCCAATGGGAGGTGTATAGGAGGCAGCTGATCGATGTTTCTAACTCTCTATCCCTTTCCCTTCCTCTCTGTAAAAAATCAATAAAATATACTTTTAAAAAAAAATTCAAAAACCAACTAAAAAGCAACAATGTATTGCTACACCAAGAGGCTATAATTAATTTAGAGTAATGAAATAAAATATAGATAAGTTGTCACATCACTTTAAAAAATAAATATTCGATATGTGAAATATAATTTAGGGAAAATCCCTTCTATTTTTCAATTCATTGCCTTTTAAATTGTATTATTTCCTTAGGTCAAAAAGTTCATGGCTAAATAAATTATATCTTGCAGCAGGTAAAATAAATTTGAACCCCAAACTTAATTAAACATCTCTAAAACCTAAACTTTCTTCCTCAAATAAATTCAATGCTACTATTTGACTATATGGAAACAAACTGCAGAGCATAATTCTATATACATCTACAGCAGAGATGATAATGACATTTTCAGATTAGGAGAATCTAAGTATCTAATCCTAAACCATTAACCATGGCACAGACAAGCCAGATTTAGCAAACATCTAGTCAAAACACTTTTGAATGCAAAAATCAATTTCACATTATCACTGATGAAAGTCCTATAGGTTCTCCTTTGCAAAATTAGTTATGAGATGAAGACTGGTTTTTTGAAGTCAGATTATTAAGCTCTTAAATAGAACTAATTTTTCTCCACTGAATTGGTATCTGCTGTTTGAAGAAAGTAAGTTGACGATCACTTGGTTCATATACCCTCTTTCATATCTGAAGACACTACATGGCAGGTGCCCTATCCTATCTAATAAAAGAGTAATATGCAAATTGATCATACCTCCGCTACACCCACAAGCCATGCCCACTAGCCATGCCCACCAGCCAATCAGAGGAGTATGCAAATTAATCCAACAAAGATGGCTACAGCCACAGAGAGCTGGAGGGAGGCGTGGGTTGTACCTGGCGATGGAGGAAGCCAAGCTTTCCACAAATCCTGGCCGGTGCTTAAGGCAATAAACTTGCAATGGCTGAGCAGAAGGCTTGGCTCTGCTCCAGGCTACAAAGTTTCAATCGTAGAAGATAAATAAATCCCAGATACCAGGGCCTCTGCTTGGGTGGCTGGGGGGATATGGCCAACCTGCAAACCACCACAGGCCCCTCACCCAGACCACCCAAGCCCCAAGGGAACACCCATCCTAATCCAAGACACCCTTCAGGGCAAACCAACTGGCCCCCACCTGTGTACCAGGCCTCTATCCTATCTAATAAAAGAGTAATATGCAGATTGATCATCACTCCAAAACACAATATGACTGCCCCATGTGGACACAAGATGGCCAGCAGGGGAGGGCAGTTAGGAGGGACCAGGCCTGCAAGGGAGGGCAGTTGGGAGTGATCAAGCCTGCAGGGGAGGGCAGTTAGGGGTGATCAGGCCGGCAGAGGAGAGAAGTTGAGGGTGACCGGGCCTGCAGGAAAGGGCAGTTGGGGGGGACCCAGGCCTGCAGGAAAGGGTAGTTAGGGGTGACCAGGCCTACAGGGAGGGCAGTTAGGGGCAAACAGGCTGGCAGGGAGCAGTTAAGCATCAATCAGGCTGGCAAAGGAGTGGTTAGGAGGTGATCAGGTTGGCAGGCAGAAGTGGTTAGGGGCAATCAGGAAGGCAGGCAGGTGAGCAGTTGGTAGCCAGCAGTCCTGGATTGTGTGAGAGATGTCGCCTGCCCATTTAGGCTTGATCCAGGTAGGACATGCCTCAAGGAGTCCCATATTGGAGAAGGAGCAGACTGGGCTGAAGGACACCCACCCCATGCACAAATTTCGTGCAATGGGCCTCTATTGTAAAATAAACTTTTAAAATGTCCCAATATTCTTCATCCTTTCCACAAATAGCATGGTTTTCTATTCTCTCACTAAACTACTTCTGCATGCTACCTAGGTTAACACAATTTCAAGCTATACTACATAGAAAAGACACAGTAATCTATGTATGACATAAGCAGAATAGTGTACAACACTAGTGTTATTTCTAAATGTTTGTTAAAAAAATGCTACTAATAGTGACTAATAATGCATTTCTCATTTTCCTAATATGTGGCAATACACTGTTGTTTGTAAAGATCATAAGTTCAAGTAAAACCCCAGGTAAATGCCCCACTAATTACACTAGATAACACTAGTCTCTCCAATTCTCTATTCTCATAGTTAATTTTTAAAAAACAAAAACTCTTAGTTCCTCAGTTCAGTATATAAATTTCTCTTTCATTCAAATCACTGATAAAAAATGAATAGATTAGGAGATGTGACATTTTTTTTGAAAGGTACAGACTATGAGAAACCTTCTTAAAAGTTGAAAACACCTCTAAAAAACTTAAAAATACATGCATCTCTTATTATCCATTTAAGTTTTTAATCTTGAAATTTAAATATGTTATATAAAATGGAATAAAGAAAAACCACTTACTTGTTCCTTCTATAAGTAGTTCTTGTCCATGGCTACCCAAAAGTGTCCGAGAAAGAAAAGGTGCAAAATCCACAAAAATCTCTCGCAGAAGAGGAGCGGCCTTTTCCAAAGCATGTTCAAGCCTGTCTGTAATGCTAATGTAAAGATGTTAGGTTCCCTGAATTATTCAGTAGAATTTATCCATTTTCTAGTTTTTAAAATGCGTTCCCACAGCAATGAAAAATTAAAAGTCACCTAAAGACTCATTATCACTATGCATACCATTCCTTCTGCCTGGACTATCCTTGTTTTATTCTGCTTTCTATAGCTACCCCCACCCCCAGCCTTAACAAACAACCACTCAAGAATCAGCTCTTGTTGAATGTCTTATAATTAGCCAGGTCAGATTTTAGCCTTATAACCTAAACAAACTCTATCAAGTCCTTATCACATTTGTCATAAAACAGTCAGCACTTCCAATTCAAGAACTATCTTCATTTCTAAGTTCTCACCTGCAGCATATAGTACAAACTCAGTAAATGGTTATAAATCAAAATAATCAGTTTATATTCTTTTGATACCTATCTCTGAAACAATGTTTCTAATATAATCTGAACAACTTTTCATTCAAAAACAGTATACTTTACTGACACATTAATAATAATTTCAATTTATACATTGTCTATTTGACTAAACATATAATAAGTATACACAAACATATATGTACACATATACTTACATATTAAATTAGTTGGGTTTTTTTTTTAAAAAAAAAAAAAAACCTCTGCCCTTCAGGAAATTCAGATGTAACAACACCTTTAGTTTCTAACTTACAAACCAAACATAAACACAGCCACTACTTACGTACTATTCACATAGGACTACTTCCTATTCATACTACCAATTAAAGTTGTTACTGAAACCATTACCTGGTAAGCCACTGGAAAATTCTGTTGTGAATAACCATCTCTTTCCAAGTATTTACTTATCTCTTAGAGCCTCTTATACCCCTGATGATACCACAACTGCAAGCCTACACTTGCAGCACCTAAGTGACTGTATTTGTGCAGGGCTATGAATTTCCCAGCTGTGGTAAAAAGGATTAAGAACTCAGCCACGAGGGTTCTAGTGGTGGAAAATAGTCGCAGAATTCCAAATTAGAATTTGAAATATATTCCCAATTAAACAACATTAATAACAGTAAAAAAGAAACACAAAAAAAACTATAATTCAGTTTCACTGTGGCTTTGACTGAATATAACTTTTTTTCCAGCAATTTATTTATGGAAGAAGAATAGCAAATTTTAAATTTTCAGTTTACAACTCTATTAAAAATAAGGCATAAGATATTATCTGTGTAATTAAATATTTGCTATTCATGTAGCATTTACTAATCACAAACAGCCTCTTCTCCTAAAACTTTTACATCTCATCTTTAAAGAGGTGAGGAATCTGCAGGAAGCAGCTGTTCGATGTTTCACTTTCACATGATGTCTCTCTCTACCTCCTTCTCTTCCTCTCTTTCTAAAAGTCAATGAAAAAATAAATAAAACCCATAAAATATTTGCAAGTTACTAAATATCAAGTAAATTTTTAAAAATAGAAACAAATCATTTTTTAAATAACTATATGTAGAAATTTTAAAGTAATAAATCCAGATCAGTAGCTTGAATACCTCATATTTGAAACTTGGTCTTGTGGAACGGAACCAACTGCTGGAACAGAGGGCAAATTTGCATTTGATGATCTACCACCTATAAAAGAAAATAACCATTTATAGGAATTTTGGGTTTTTAGATATATGGTTCAAACAAAAAGGATAACTTATACCAAGTCAATAAAAAATGTATCATAATGCATTTTTAAACACCCATTATAATTTGGATAACATTAAAATCTACCAGTTAACAAGCTTTTTAATCATTTAATACATAAACTTCAGTTACAAGTTCAATTATCAAACTGACTAATCCTTCATCCATCCTTTGGATAAAAGGTAATAGAAAAGTAAATCATGACCAAGTTGGGGTGGCAAAAGAGATTTAGAACAAGAAACTTACTTTAATTGAAGCAAAAGACAGAAACAATTCCAAATTTAGCCTTAAATAGGTATTACTTCCATTACCATGAAAACTGTCATTATTCAGTCAACAAATAACTTCTGCCATAATCTGATTGTTTCTGAGTCTAGTCTAGCAAACACAACCCAGGGAATACCTAAGAAATTTTTCTTAAACAATTTATAGTCCCTGATTTGTGTCCTCACTGTAATCCTATATAATAAAAGCCTAATATGGTAAGTGCCCTGTCATCCGGTTGTCCATTCAACCAACCAAAGCGTACTATGCTACTAATATGCTAAGGCCACTCAACTGCTTGCTATGACATGCCCTGACCACCAGGGGGCAGGCAACTGGTTGACCAGTTGCTATGACCTGCAATGACCACCAGGGGGTAGACACTCTGATCAATAGGTTAGCTTGCTGCTGGGGTCTAGCCAATCGGGACTGAGCAAGATGGGCCAAACATGCCTTGGAACCCTCCTGCAGCCCCTACCCAGCTGGCCAAACTCCCGTGTCCCTCACTAGCCTTGATCATGCACAGCTGGGTCCCTCGGCCTGGCCTGCACCCTCTTGCAATCCAGGACTCTTTGGGGGACACTGAAGGGCAGTTTTGGCCCAATCCCACTCAATACAGGAGCTGCTTTGGGCCTAAGCCATCAGTTGGACATCCCCCCAAGGGATCCCAGACTGCAAGAGGGTGCAGGCCAGGCTAAGAAATACCTTCTCCCCTCCCCCAAGTACACAAATTTTGTGCTCCAGGCTTCTAGTTAGTATATATTTTGTTTATTACATTTGCCACATTGTCCATCAATTAAATTTTTAAATGTACTTCTTCCTATTGTGCTAATTCTTTTGAAAGCAGAGGCCTCATCTTTTCATCCATATAACTCTAGAGCCTACACAACTTCAAACAGAAGGTCCTCAATGCAGAAATTATTCCTTTAATAATTCCCATCTCCCCTATTTTAGTAGGTCAATCTTCCCAGACGGTATATACATTTCTATTTCCTACTGTTTTGTGTCCCTATTTTGTTCAAACTATTGTGAAAAATTAATTTCCACCATGTGATCTTTTTTTTAAAGTAGATTTTTATTGATTTCAGAGAGGAAGGGAGAAGGAGAGAGAAAAAAAGATCAATGATGAGAGAGAATCATTGATCAGCTGCCTCCAGGCATGTGCCCATACAAGGAATCAAACTGTGACTTGCTTGTTCATAGACTGATGCTCAACCACTGTGCCATGCCCACCAGGCTCCACCATGTGATCTTATTTTACTCTCCAATGAAGACTAGCAGATACCCTTAAATTACGCTTGTATGTATATACTGTTGAATAGCCAATTCACTTTTACATTACAAATGGTTCAAATTATGTTCTATGTAAAATCATTATCTTTATGTTTTAAACAAATAACTATGCTTATATATTTTACTTGGCCAGAGAAAAATAATCACCCGGCAATTAAGTATCTGTTCTTTGAGAATGAATAGGCACAGAAACAAGTCTTGAAAGAGTGAGTCTAGAAGACTAATTTGGAGACGTTCTAACAAGCTTAAGAGAATAGAGGGGGGGAGTTCCTATTTAAGAATCATAATATATAGGATAGGACATCATTGAATTTCAGCTATAAGTAGAACCTATAAAAACAGGAAGAGTCATTAGTTTTCTAAAGCCAATGCTAGGGAGAAGGAAAGAATGGACACATATAGTATCAAATGCCCGTCTATGACACTGGAATCTAACTGGGATGGTATCCTAACGACCTAGAGTGTACAATAGCTACAGATACGCACATCTTGTTGTAGCTGCTATTCAAGAAACAAAATTTCAGTTTCTGAAAGCAGTATCCTAGAAGGGTGTCAAGCAATTCCATCACAAATCTATAGATAGACCAAGAAAGATTGCAAACATGTTGAAGCAAATAAAGAATATGCAAAGCTGATAAACAAGAAGGGAAGAGGGGATCCAAGGATCCTGGAATCTATGCACTATCAGAGCTCAGATGCTTTTATCTGTTTTCCAAACTACAGTCCTGGGTATCCTAGAAGCACTTAAAGGGAACAAAGTGGTATGCACAAAAGATAGATAAAAGAGAGATAGAAGAAGAAATGTTCATGTGTAATGTACAGAGAAACATGGCAAAAATAGATGAGAAGGTAGAAAAGCAAGCTCTGACATCTGGGAGCTGGCCTAATATCAACGAGGCCCACTATTCCCTGGTGTTGTTAGGAGCTGGCTTAGAATCCAGACCTAGGTCTTGGTATTCTCTCATTGACTATAAACAGTTTCATAAAACAGCAACATTAGGCAAGGCCATGTCATGACTATGACAAATCACCATAAAACAATCCACTTTACGACCATGTCCCCACAGACAAAAACATGAACTCCATCTAAAGAGCAAAGATAATCAAACATCCCAGATCTTAATATAAATGACTACTGTTTCACTGTAAATTATAGCTTTAGTTTTGCTTAAGTCTTCCATGCTTCTAGATAATATTAGGACGTCTAATCATTGAATTACCTATGATTCCTAACAATAATATCCAATTCAGAGGAAAGCCTTCACTTCTCCCCCAAATCACCCATATAAACTCAGCTCCTATAATAAATCTCTTCTATTACTGAGATGCCCAGAGTTTCCTCATTCTATGCATCCTTCCTCACTGATCAACATAGGATTTTTATTCTGGTGTTCTTTGGTTGGGGACTTGAGATAAAAATCAGGCAGGGAAAGACAGCAACCGTGGGTTCGCTTAAAAAATGAGCAACCAAAGGCATCTTAACAACTATAGTCTGCCAGAAGTTGAGACCTAATTCTATATAATAAGAGGTAATATGCAAACTGACCTTCATGCCCTCACAAGATGGCTGCCTACAACCAGGCCGGCAGGGGGTGAGGGATGACCAAATGACTGAATAAGCAGACTGCATGGGGCAACCAGGCCAGCAGGGGAGTTAGTGAGATATGACCAAACTACTGAACAGCAGGCTGCGTGAGGCGATCAGGTGGCAGGGGGGTTAGTGAGGGATGACCAGGCCAGCATGGGGGGTAGTGACCAGGCTGGCGGTGGGGAGGGCACTTGGGGGCAACCAGGATGGCAGGAGTGGAGGGCAGTTAGGGCCGATCAGGCCAGCATGCAAAGACAGTGAGGGGCAACCAGGCAGACAGGTAGGTGAGCAATTAGGAGCCAGTGGTCCCAGATTGTGAGAGGGATGTCCGACTGACGGTTTAGGACATCCCCAAGAGGTTCCGGATTGAAGTGGGTGCAGGCTGGGCTGATGGGACCCCCTCCCCCGTGCACAAATTTCATGCACTGGGCCGCTAGTTGTGATTAAACACAGTAGATATAAATCAAGAACACAACACACCAAATCTAAAATTTGATAAAAAGACTAAATAAGAATTGTGTAACTATTGAAATTCTTTATTTTGCCAACCTACAACCTCAAGATTACATAAACTAGAGGAAAAATAGTTGAATACTCTAAACATGTAGTCTGAACATAATGATTTGCTTGTGATAAAGATGTATACCTAAGGACTAAGGGCCTTATTGTAAATTTGGTTCCAAAGGAGTAAGCCATGTAAACTGTCTCCAGCACCTGCTTGCACTATTAAAGGATTCCAAATGTGGCAGTAAATGCAATTGGGTTTAAAAGTTTAGAGTTCTTATCAAAGAATTTATAATCTTGACAGATATTTTTCCAATATGACCACAACATTAAAACTCTGCATTTTAAAGAGCAAAAGACACTCTTTACCAACCCTTCTTGCATTAGACTGAAAGCAGTTGGCTGGAGCAGAGCAAAGAAAGCAGTTGCACCAGGATGGGAGATGCACTGACCCAGAGCAAGGTATAGGAACCTAAACAATGTGAGGAGGACAATATAGTGGTAAATAAAACTATAAAGAACTCTGAGGTAATGGCTTGGGATTCAGAGTACCTGTGTGAATTCATGGATTCACTAAATATAGATACATGAAAGTATATATAAAATGCATTCCTTCATTCACATATAAACAAACAAATCCACACACACACACAGAGCCCCAGGTCTGTCCCCTGATAGGACCTGGGAGCAGGAAGACCCTAATTAACTTCATGTACATATCTTGACTTCTAAATACTTTATTCTCCACTAAGAGATAAATGGCTACTTTAAGATCTGTGAAAGAATAATATGAGTATAAAACATCTAGTTTTATGTGTGTTTTATTTTTTTTTTACTAAATTTATTGGGGTGACATTGGTTCACAAAACCATACAAGTTTCAAGTATACAACTCAACATCATCTGTACACTGCATTGTGCACCCACGGCCCAAAGCTAAGTCTCTTTTCATCCCCATTTATGACCCTTTGCCCACCTCCACCCACCCCCAATTCCCATGCCCTTTGGTTATCACTACACTGTTTCTGTGTCTATGGGTTATGCATATATCTTCTTTTGCTTAATCCCTTCAACTTCTTTCACCAGCTCCCCACCTCCCTCCCCTCTGAAGCCATTCCATGTATCCATGCCTCTGTTTCTATTCTACCCATTTATCTTGTTCATTAGATTCCACATGTAAGTAAGATCATATTATCTGTCTGTCTCCAACTGGCTTATTTCATTTAGCATAATAACCTCCAGGTCAATCCATACTGCCGCAAAACAGTAAGATTTCTTTCTTTTTTAACAGCAGAGTAGTATTTCACCATGTGAATGTACCAAAGCTTTTTTTTTTTTAAAATCCTCACCAGAGGATATATTTATTGATTTTTAGAGAGAGGATGGAGGAAAGATGGACATCAATGACTTGCCTCCATATGTGCCCTGATCAGGGATCAAAATTGCGAACTCTGGCCTATGAGGATGATGCTCTAACCAACTTAGCCACACTGAAAAGGTTCACACAGTTTTTTTATCCACTCATCTACTTACGGGCATGTGGGTTGCTTCCAGGTCTTAGCTATTGTAAATAATGCTGCAATGAACATAGGATTGCATATATTCTTTCAAATTAAAATGTCAGCTTTTTTGGAATATATTCCCAGAAGTGGGATCGTTAGGTCATAAGGCAATTCCATTTTTAATATTTTGAAGTAACTCTTCATATTTTCCACAGTGGCTGCACCAGCCTGCATTCCCACCAACAGTGTATGAGGGTTCACTTTTCTCCACATCCTCACCAACACTTATTTTTTGATTTATTGATGATAGCCATTCTGGTAGGTGTGAGTTGATATCTCCTTGTGGTTTTAATTTGCATCGCTCTGATGTTTAGTGTCATTGAACATTTTTTCATTTATCTATTGGCCTTCTGTTTGCCCTCTTTGGAGAAATGTCTATTCCAGTCCTTTGCCCATTTCTTAGTTGGGTTGCTTATCTTCTTGGTGTTGAGCTGTATATGCTCTGTATATATTTGGAAAAACCCCTTAGCATATTATCATTGGCAAATATGTTCTCTCATCCAGTGGTTTCCCTTTTCATTTTGTGGATGGTATGTTACAAGATATGTTATAAGGATAGAGAAGCCAGCTTAAAGGGACTCCCATTGAGTAAGATGCAAATAATTTGAGCCTCAAAATAATGTAGTCACTGATTGTAACCCATCCAACAAATAGGAATCCATAAGGCCATACTGACATGATAAATTAATAATCAGAGGAACAGAATATTTAATAATTTCAAAGTACCTCCCATAATACACTTATAAAATGGAAAAAGAAACTTTACAATATAGAAAAGTACTTGACAGCTATACTTTTATCAAGTGATGAAAAGTGGTCATCATCGGTAATGTTATAAATCAAAACGGGACACCATGCAATTAGATTTTCTTTCCTTATCTGTTCTATAATATTTCTACTAAAGAAGTATAATCTGTTTCTAATTATAAGAAATATATCAGACCAACTCAAATTCAGGAACATTAATTCCAGTTGTTTCCAATTTTTTGCCATATTAACAAATGTTTTGTATATGCTTACATAAATGTGCATGCATTCCTTTATTTTCTAACTTCCTAGAAGTCAATAAACACACTTTAAATGTTGATAAACACTGCCAAATTGCCCTGAAGAAAGAATAAACAATTTCCACTTCTTTGATTACTAGTAAAATTGAATTTATTCTCTCAATTTACTGGAAACAAAACAGGAAACATAAATGAATATTCTGTTGAAAAATCTAGAAGCTGCAAAGCAAAGAATCAATCCTAAATTTGACCGACATAAAAAGTGGATTTCTAATAATTTCATCTATCAGATCATTATAAATCAAAACATAGTCATCAATATTAGCCACCGTCCTCTTCAAGAAAAGCCTATCGCTACCCTCACACCACTCCCACAATTTCCTCAGGTTCAATTCAATTTCATCTGTGCATTATTCTACTTGTTCTTTTAGTTGGGTAAGGCAAAAAAAGTTCATTCTGGGTATAGACAGAGACAGGCTCTGATAAGGGGTTCTGTAAGTTTAACTGATTATTAAACAACAAAAATCTGGGACAACTTGACCTTCCTTGAAACATGCTTAGTCTTCAGACAGACCGTGATTAATAATCAGCAGCTCTGATTACCAGGTCTCAGGAAACAGCAGAATCCAGAAATCTGGGCTATTTGATGCCCCACAGGCTCGGTTCCCTTGAGCAAATTGTGGGAGTGGTGTGAGGTAGTGATAGATAGGCTTTTCTTGTAGAGGACAGTGGCTAGTATTTATGGCAATGTTTTGTTTTATAGTGATCTGATACTTGAAAGTATTAGAAATCCACAATTACCCTCTGGATAATCACTAAGCCCATCTCCTAGAGTGAGCATATTCCTACAAGATGAATTTACCTATAGTGAATCTCTTTTCCACAACACACTTCCTTCTCCTTCCCTTGATAATCAGTGTTCACTCTTCTTTTTACTGGGATTTTTTGTTTATTTCTGTCCTAAATCCCATTTTTACCATCCTGCTCAATTGAGAGCTAATTGTACCTACAATTCTAACAAACTGAACAGAATCTATCCTAATGAATAGGATTAATTTTTAAATGAAGTTAAAGTATACATTTATTCATACTGACAATTTTTTAATGTGCATTTATCAATTCCCATTTCACCAACAATAGATTTCTATTTTTGCATTTTTCACAATAAAATTTCAAAGTAGTGGGCAAAACAAAGTGCAGTTGAAATTTTTTTTCACTCTTCAATGTCAGGCATTTACAACAGTCAGGTCCGATCCTATTTCTATATAACACTCAGTAAAGTACTTCGAGACCAAATAGCTAAATTACACTTGCAATTTCCTAAATTGATGACACCTGCAATTTCCTAAATTATTGACAGCAAGAGCATCACTGAACCATGGTTGGCCACTGACTTCTATTATAAATGATTAATTAAACATTTCTAAGCTTTATTTTTCTTATCAGTGGTAATTCTTAAAGACCATATTTACTTAGATACCAGACATTTTCTCTAAAAGAATTATTAGTTTTCTTTAACTTATCTGAAATTGATAAAAAAAAAAAAGGAACACATAAGATCCCGTTTACTTAAATGTAGAGAAAGAAGTAATAAGTCTCAAAAAAAGTGTTTGTAATAGAAGAAATATATCAGACCAACTCAAATTCAGGAACATTAGTTGGCCATAAATGTTCTGTATATGTAAAATAAAATTAGCTTTTACAATGCTAATTGACCCTAATTTTAATGAGCTGAAATGCATACTAAAAATATGAAAAAGACAAAGAAAAATGGTATCTCTAAATAAAAAAATAACAAAAGCTACCCTAAAATTAATGTCAATTTTCAAACCTAATAGAAATTATAAGAGAAAGGCACTTTTAGAAAGTGTTTTTTAACCATAAGAAACACTTTACTAACAAAGATAAATACATCATCTAACAATAGTTATAAGAAAAAAAAATCACATGAAAAAATAAACTAAATAGATCAGTAATTTCATACCAAGTTGTAACTTCATTCCTGCCAGATAAAAAAATTTAATTTCCAAATACCATCTGCATATTATCAATCAACTCAGATAAAAATAAAAACAATAAACTTATTGTGTTAATTTAATATTAAAATTTTTCAATAAATGATCACACATGTAAATGCAGAAGCTACTTCCAGCATGTGGAATGATACCAACTTATCTTCTCCTTATCCATACACTGATAAACTAGCTCCTTCACACTAATAGTTTTCAAAAGAACAAAAAGGAAAATGCAAATAGGTCATCTGTCTAACATCTATCCAGGGAAGAACCAGCTGATTGTTTACTCAAGGTCTTTAAGAATCTAAATAAATAAAGGCCTTTGTAATAAAGTATCATTAAGACAAATGTCAATATTTAATTAGTAAATATTGTATTTTTAATTTTCCCTTAGCCTCTCTTTTTCACTCTCTCTCTCCCCACCCATTCTGAGCCAATTCAGGGAGGGAAGAGGCTCTATTAGTGGCCAATAAAAACTCTTCATTAAAAAAACAAAAAACTTTTTATTGAATGAGTAGATAAGCCTCTAGGGTCAAATTTATAAAAGACAAGGAATCAAATATTTTCTTTCAACATCAAATGTAAATGTAGTAATTAATATCTGCCTAGTAAGTAGTATAATTATTAAATTTTTCAAATTAGCAAAAACTCAGCATTTAAATTACTAAAGAACAGTCTCTTTAGTTCCTTTATTAGATTAGCTTTATTTTTGTTTATTTGCTTGTTTTTTTATTTTTTGGGGTGTTTTACTTTTTTCACCAACTGATTCAAAGGTCTGCTTATTTGTTAGCAAATAACAAATGAGGGGATCATTCCACTTTGTTTATAAGAAGGTAGTATTTATTAAACTATTTTCCATTGGGTCTCTTATGTTTCCGTATGTCTTGCAAATGTAGGTACTGACTGCCTTTACTCTGGAATATATATATATATATTTTTTTTTTCTGGATACTATTTTTTTTATTTGTTTATTGTCTAAAGTTTTACATATGTCTCCTTTATCCCTGATTGAGCCCCTCCCACCCCCCTTCTCCCAAGCATTACCACCCAGGGCAAGCCCCCACTGCCCCAGTGTCAGTGTCCATTGCTTATGCTAATACACATGCATACAAGTCCTTTGGTTGCTCTCTAACCCCTCCCCCACTTCCAATGCCATTTGTCGCTGGATCTATGCTTACTCATCAAATTATGTTGATCATTATATCCCACATATGAGTGACATCATGTGATATTGTTTTAATCATTGATACTTTGCATCATAGTAGAAAACCATTATAGTATATTTGAAAAAAAGAGTAACAACATCTTCATATGTATTGCATTCTGGGAATTAAAACTTTGTTGATGAGTAACTTTAAAATATCCAGATTTTGGTATATGTACTGAAACTGTTTTCTCTTTTAGTTCCTTTTAAAATATGCATATAATAAAAATGAAAACAAAAATAACATCATGCATATACAAAGGTATACCTTATTCTCTGATAACTATCTCTTACCACTAATTAAGGCAAATTTGCCATTTTATTATTAGACTATACTTTTTTCCAATAAAATGCTACAGAAGCTAAGGAATATTATTCAAAATGAAATGTTAACCTTATATGATATTTATATATTAACCACAATTTTAATAATATACATTATTTTAAAATGTAAATATACAAATTATTGATTTTTTAGCATTATAAAAAAATCTTAAATCCAGGGCTAATCAGTCCTGGTTTCTCTTTAATTGTACCACTTATAAATTTTAGAAATCAAATTTTGATATCAAAATTCCAAAATAATTTCAACTTTTCTGCTATAAAACTGATATTTTATATTTTGTATTCACATGGTTTCTACCAAGTAAATTCCCATTTTTGCTAATGCAGCCTATACTTTCAGCATATTTTTTACCAATCAATTACAGTGGTACCTCGAGATCCGAGTTTAATTCGTTCCGTAACCTTAAGGTGTGGGAAACTATGAGATGCTCGAGTCGAGGTAAACTGGTGGGTCGTGTGCAGCCGGCCAATCCATGCGATTACTCGTATTGCAACTGTTGCTCATATTTCAAAGTAAAAATCACTCGCTCGATGGCTCGTATCTCAAAAATCTCGTATGTTAGGGCACTCGTATCTCGAGGTACCACTGTACTGAATTAGAGCAATTCATCTTCGTTGCTACTCACTCAGATCTGAAGTCAAGTTCCACAGAGACAGGTATTAACTGTGTTTTCACATAGAGAAAATAACCAAGATCTAACCAAGACTAATAATTAACTTATTCAGATCTGCAAGAATAAACTGCCCAGCTCAGCATGCAATTATAATATCCAATTCATCTACAAATCTTTTATTCCTAAACCCTTCCTGAACAAAAAGAAAATCAATTTCAACATAGTCTATTTTTTAATAAGAAAATAACTTAAAATCAAAAGACTAACCAAAAAAACCCACAAAAATCTTTGAGTAAAAAACATTGCAGGCAGACAAGTAACTTTATCTGTGGGGTGTGGATTCCAAGTTAACCAAAAACTGTTAAAACACAGGGTACAAAGGCAAGTACAGTAAGCAAAGTGGGGGCGAGAGAGTAAGAAGTTGGACGACTGAAAACCAGACTTGGTTAGATTTTTCTTATCAAGACAGCAATTAATGGAATCTATATTAATAAAAGGGTAATATGCAAATTGGTCAGGATGCTCTCACGCAACGACCCAACAGCAGACTGCGTTGGGCCACCAGGCTGGCAGGGGGGGCAGTGAGGGGTGATCAAATGACCAAACAGCAGGCTGAGTGGGATGACCAGGATGGCAAGGGGGGCAGTTAGGGGCAATCAGACCAGCAGGCAGAGACGGTTAGGGGTTATCAGGCTGGCAGCGGGGGGGTGTGGGGGGTGATTTAGGGGCAACCAGGCCAGTGAGGTGGGGCACAGTTAGGGGCAATCAGACCATCAGGCAGAGGTGTTTAGGGATGATCAGGCCAGCAGAGGTGAGGGGGTCGTTAGGGACAACCAGGCCAGCAGCAGGGGCAGTTAGGGGCGAT
>PVJN01039711.1:0-19663 GCA_004026805.1 Lasiurus borealis
TTTTAAACATCTTTTCCAGTATCAACATTTTTAAATTAAAACTGATAATTATAATATTATAATGATATTATTATTCCACCCAATAGTGTTACAAATTAAAAAAAAAAAGAAAGATTGGGAATTAAACCTTTCTGGTGTCTTAGAATTTAATAACTATCAGAGAGGAATAGAGAGGGAGAGAGAGAGAGAAACACCAATGATGAAAGAGAATCATAGATTGGCTATCTCTTGCACACACCCCCCCCCCCACTGGGGATCCAGCCTGCAACTCCCGCATGTTCCCTGACTGGAAATTGAACTGTGATCTTCTAGTTCATAGGTAAATACTCAACCACTGAGCTCTGTGGGCAGGCTGTGAGCATTTTTGGAGAAACAGCAATGGGCAGGTTTGAAAAGAGAAACTTAAACTTTGATGAAAACCTCTATGATAAGAAATATTGTAGAGCATCAAAAATTACAATCTGCAAATTTATGATGATACTAGGGGCCCAGTGCATGTATTTGTGCACCTTAAAAGGAACTGTGGGTTGCGAGGCTGCAGTGGGCACAAGGGTGGGTGTTGGCCCATTGTCCACACTCCTGCTCATCCCCTTCTGCTGCAGATCCCAGTCCCCTATCTGCTGGCAACCCTGCTCCTGCCACCTGACAGTGCCTGGCCTCCTCACACCCACTGAGGGTGCTGAGCAATCAGGACCAGCACTGAGTGCTGGCAGGTGGTGCAAGCAGCGGCTCTAGCACCAGCTGTGGGTGCTAGCAGGGCTGGTACTGGTTTTGGGTACAAAAGGCAACTGCTGGCCCTGATTGCCTCTCAGGAGCAGGGGTAGGTGGAGAAGCCCTTTGGGGAGATCAGGGCCAGCAGCCACTGCTCACATCTATTGATGGTGCCGAGTGATTGGGGCCAGTGATGGGTGCCCACAGTGGGCGTGAGTGCCTAGAAGGACCATGGCATGTGGAAGGAAAAAAAATCAGTAACTATCAGAGACTCACCACAATGGCAGAGACATTGTGCCCCATCTTTGTATGGTACTTCTGCTCACCTGCTCCATCATCCTTCTATGACTGTTCACCTTATTCTGTGCTCTGCTGCCTACTACCAATGCCCGCCATTTTACATGCACACATCATAGTGACCAGTTGTTTGGTTGTTCAGTTGTTCTGCTGTTCAGTCTATTTCCTTATTAGGGTTTTATATATATAGATATTATCTTGAGGATAATACTCTTGAGAATTAAATGCATTTGAGTTGGGAAATGCAATATGTGGGAACAGCAATGAAGAAGTAAAACGGAGTAAGTGCCTGTGTCTTTTCTTGAAATCCAATTGTCATTATTTCTTTAGCTTGGTGGACTCATGAATCTTCAGAATGGAAATAGACTCGTAGTTTTGGTATTACTTAGCTGCAGGACTTTAGAAAAGTCAGTTCCCATCTTTGAATCTCACCGTCTTTATCATATCCAAATTATATTCTGTCTCCTCCACTAAGCATTTTTTTTATTCCCACATATAAACTTTCTCTCCTGCAAAATTCTAGGACACATGCTTCCTTCCGTTCATTATATTTGTTGTGTTTAGTCTCTCTTATACTTATTTTAGCTTGTGTCTATATACATATGACTCCACTGGAAAATAAACTTTTTGGAAGGAAGTTTTATTTCTATACACCTTTATGCTCTGTAAAATATGTAGGACAATTTCCTGAGAGTAGATGATAACTATCTGCTTTAAAAGCAACTTGGTTACTTACTGAAAATGCAGATTCCCGATATTAGCTTTCTAGTACTGTGCTGTGCAGTGCAGTAGATATTAGCCACGCGTATTTATTTGGCACTTGACATATATATAGTCCTAACTGAAATACTCATAGTCATAACATGCACAAAACTTGGTGCAAAAATATACAATGTTTCACTTAATTACATTTACATGTTGATTGTATGTTGCAATGATAATATTTTAAATTTCTTAGGTTAAATACAATTCTTTAAAAATTAATTTCACTTGTTTCTTTTTAATTTCCTAACATGACTTTAAAATCTTTAAAATTACTTATACATTCCACATTATGTTTCTTTTGGACAGCACTAGTTAATACATTTTTGATTTAGTAAAACACTGTGCATTACACCAATCCACAATTTTTAACAGGATTCTCATGTGAATCCAATGTATACAAACATTTGAAAATTGGCAGGTTGGCACATTAAGTATATGTAGTAGAGATTCAGCAAGTGATGGTGGCAGTGGTATTGCTCATTGTTTCATTAGTTTGATAATATCGTTCTGTAGGTAAATTCTATCAATGAATGAAGGTCCTTACCTTTGGCAGTAAGGCAACAAAGAAAAGGTTGCCACCATTCTGAAAGGAATACTTAATAAATGACAAAGGTTATTTGAGGTCATTGGAAACAATTAGCACCTTGTTTGCTATAGTAAACAGGACTCTGTTTTCAGAAAATGTTTCTTGCCAGCTTCAAAAGAGAGGCTGGTGTCATAGGAAAAGACCAATCAGAGGAAGACAGAGCTAAAAAAAATAGTGCTTGAGGACTTGGCTGTTAAAGTTAGGTGGTAAGTAAGCCTGATTAATTTACACATTGATCCATTATTGAGATAAATTGAATTTGAATAAATTGTTGAAAGACATGGATAAGGAGAAAGTATATAGGAAATTTTGAATTAAGAATGCATTATTTTCCAAGTATGCAGGGAGTAACTAAATGGAATATTAAAACAAAAATACATTTAGAATTAATTACATGAAAAATAAGTTTTACCTTAGTCTGAATTTATGAAGTTATAGCTTCAGTTCATTCTGACATTCAGATATAGGAGAAAGCAGAATATTATACAGCATAATGTAGCAGAATATTATACAGCATAATGTAGTTAATGAGGCTTTTGAGAAAGGAAACACACCTATTTTAAAGCTCTTCATTCTGATTTTACCCTAAAACAAACAAACAAGGGAAAAAAAAACCTTACATTTCTGAATGGTAGCTGGATTAAAAACCACACACAGGACAATTATATTTCCGCTCAGATGCTGGCTGAAGCACAGTAGATAGATTTTTAAAAAATAAAATAAATAAGATGTCCTAGTATATCTGTTGGTTTGTCAAGTTTATTGTTTTTCCCTTTAAACAAAATAAACTACTATTTTACTTTGCTATCTTTGCAAATAAGAGTTGGGGATGGGACACAACGAATCCTTTCGTGTTTTAAATTCTCCACAAGGCTTCCTGGGAATGACTTAAAAGCCTTCTGAGAGAACTGAGGTTGCATTTTGTGCCATGGCAAATTTAAACCCAGGTCACAGAGATGTTAAATAGCAAATGACACATTTGCTGTACCACCCAGCTGCCTCCTCTAATGCAGCAACACTGCCTTCTGAACAAAGTCAGCATGACAATGTTAGACTCTGTGCGAGTGGTTTTGTTGATCCGGATAAGGCTAAAAGAAGAAATTCTGCCCACAGTAAAAAGGCTACTTAGCTTGATTGTTAAATCACCCCCGAAGTGTCAAATAAATGACTTACCTTTCTGAAAGAGCCCTAACCCTGCACTTCATGAGTGAAACATTCGCAAGCTGTTCAATGAGTCAGACTTGAGATTGAAATATTGGCGAAGGGAGAATGTGGCCTATGCTAGATGGCAGAGGTCACAGGCTAGCATCATCAAGCTACTGTAATTAATCTTTTAAAAAGATGTTTTGCCCTAAGGAAAGCCTGTTAAAATGAAGTTATAATCATGATTATTTGTGGTCATGTATGGAGGATTGTCTGCGTTGACGAAATCTTAATTGGTTATCTCTTATCCTATCACTGTTTCACAAGTGCTTTCTTCAAAATACTCTTGCTGGTATTTAGGCCTACTATGAATCAAAGCCACATCATTAATTAATCTGAGTTAAAAGGGAGAACTAGTTAATCTGTGAAGGGCAAAGAGCTAGAGGCTTTCATTCTTTTTTTTTTTAATCAATATATTTTTATTGATTTCAGAGAGGGAGAAGGAGAGAGAGAGAGAGAAACATCACTGATGAGAGAGAATCAGTGATCAGCTGCCTCCTGCATGCCCCACACTGGGATCAAGCCCTCAGCCCTAGCAGGAATAGAACAGTGACTTCCTGGTTCATAGGTCGATTCTCAAAAAGGCCAGCTGGAGCAAGGCTTTCATTCTTGATGTCCTAGGGACGCATTGCTTTGGAATCTTAGCAAGAGAAGATAGAACTTGTCAAGTTGGAGAAAGACAAAACACTTAACTGAGGATATTTTTCACTTGTCAGGCCAGTTATGATCTCTTGGCTGTGACTTTGACCTCTTACTAGACACGTATTTGAATCCCAGGAAGAATGCTGCTCCTTGACATGGCTCTCCATGAGAACGAGTTGGAGAACTTCACACGCTTGTCCTGGAACCATCCTGATTTTTTGTTGACCTTGTGATTTCTGGACTTAGGGTCTCATTTATAAAATTCTCCCAAAATGTTTTAAGAAAAAATAAAGCAACATACAGAAAATAAATGGAGGATGTTAACCATTGATCATGTAAAACATGTAAAAATATTATGTGGTAGGTAGAGTAGACATAATAAAAGTATAGAGAAATTCAGGGAAATGATGAATGACATATTTATGAAGGTTACCTCAGAGGTAAGTAGAGAGATGCAGTCTTTGGTACATATTTACTCTAAAAAATATGAGATGTTTTTCTAAAATTCCTGTGTTACCGTGCACCCTGTATTTTACATGACAGCCTTGGTCAGGAAGGGCTACATAGCAGCTTCAGATGACTATATGATGTGCAGATATATTCTTTTAGTGTTTCCAGTGTTCTCTGTTGTTATAATCTCTTGATTAGGGAAAGTTATATTTTTTATTTGGGCAATGGGAACACAGGTATTCATTTTGCTATTCTTTATAGCTTTTTGCATATATATATTGTTCCATAAGTAATATTAAAAATATCTGTGCAACAAAATAAGAACTGAAGCATGTCATAAGAAAGGTCCTCTGGGTAAAGTACTTTAGGAGGTTAGAAGCGATAACTCATATCCAGTGGAGGGGCTCACAGAGGCTCAAAACTTTGAGCTGTGAGGAAAATAAAGAAGATCAGTTATGTTCTTGGCAAAGGCACTATATGAAGAAAAGCATGAAAACATAAATGCAAAGAGGATAATGAAAACAGCAATTATAATAATAATTATTAAAATAGTCCACAACATGCATGTTGTTTTAAAAAGCTTTTCTTGAGTGTTGCCAAACAACATTTTAGCTTTTTTTCTGTTTCACTTAATTTAATATTCTCAAAAACTTTTTGAGGTAAGAAGCATAAGTGTCACACTTTAAAAATTAACTTTAAAGATGTTCAGTAATTAATGCAAGTCCATATACTAGTAAGTGGCAGATGGAAAGTTTTTTACCCCATTTGTTGAGGGTTCAATACACACCAATAGATAACTGCACACTTACCCATAATAAATACGGCATCTGGCAATCAGATAAAAAGTGCATCCCTCCTGTGCTAGCCATCCTTCTTTAGGTACTTTATGAGTTTCCTTATTTGATTCTTACACCAATCTTATGAGTTAGATACCACCCAATTTTACAAGCTAAAGCAAAGTGACTTGCCGAAGAATCACTGACTACAAAGTAGTAGAATGCTGTTTTAATCCAGTCCTACTGAACTCTAAAACCAGTTAACCAAAGACATTTTAATTTAGGTAATATCAATGGTAAGATGAAGAGGAATAAAAGAAAATATATTCCTTGAAATAGATGTTGGGCATCAAATCATAAAGTAAAACTCAGACATTTTTCTTTCAATAATTGCTTGTGCCAAGGGTTATAGAGGTGACCATTGGATGATTTTGAACAGGGAAATGAATTGAGTAGAACTATGCTTTGAGAAGATTAATAGCAAAGTAATATGAATTTCAGTTGACAAGTTATTACCATAAATTTGGATCAGTGTGGTTTAATTCACTGTTCTTTCAATTTATTGTTGTCTTGCCCCAACATTTACCAGAGAGTTTTACATGTGACAGCACTCAATATTACATGTGACAGGTAATCAATAATTGTGTCTTGCATGAGTAAGTGAATGAATAGTGTATATAATCCACACTAATGATTAAGACATGTTATTTCTGAATTTGAAAGATGTTCTGATATAGAAACTCTAAAAGAGGTTCAGACTTCCTAGATCTGCCACTGTCTTGCTTTGTCAGCATTCTCTCAATAATTTGTAAACAAGATGATTCCTGAGGTTCCTTGTGATATTATCATTATGATGTTTTACAGGAATATGCATTGGAGGGTCCACAAAGTAGAACTCCCATCAGATGATTAAAAGCGAGGAGTCTGAAGTCTGATAATTATCTATAGCAGTGGTATTTATCTATTTTAATCGTCCTGCAGTAGAAGGGTAGATGTATTTCATTCCCTGCCCCAATAGTTTAGCAGCCTTACTTTAGTTCTTTTTCATACATTCAGACCTATTGGCAATTGTTATTCATTTCAGATCAATATGTGGAAGGCGAACTGGCTCAAAAAAGTGGTAATTATATGACTAGGGAGGGAAAAGAAATGATCATTTGTGTGTCCATTCTAAGACAGCATACTGGTGAAGTACATGTTTTAAAATGACTTTTTGGCACATATTTTAATCTATAGTGTTACCAAACCTGACTCTCTTTTAAGCATTTTGCACACTCAAAAAGATTATTCGTGAAGAGCCATGTAGTGATATGTACACAGATACACACTTGCAGTCAAGCCTCAACCGACTCTAAAACAAAAAGGATACCACCAAAAGTCTATACTGAATTCACCCAGTAAGTTAAAAATTGAATTTCTTCCATGGAATTGTCAACCTTTGGAGTTAATGAATTATATCATTGAAATATTTCCAAATGAGGGGGCTCATCTGAATACGTGAAAACAACAAACCAAAAAAAACACAACAGAAAACTTTCTTAGGTAGCTCAAGTTTCAGAGGATAGGCTGTTCTTCGAGTATTTCTTTATACAAAGAATCCTTTCACGGAAACTTAAAATCTCTCGCACATAATAAGCCTACACTTTCCATAGTAAGGCATATATTAACTACATTGAAAAGAAAATAGGTCTTAGCTATATATCTATATATAGATGAGAAAGAGAATAATTATTTTAATGGTGATTCTTTTTAAGTGCTTTTTAGGTGCTAGTCCTACTGGTCTTAGGAAATATATTTCAGAATTCCATATTCAGAACTTCCATTCATCATCTGTCACTTGAATGTATTTCCCCTAATGTCCCAGTCTTGAAACTGAGGCCTTTAGTCCCAGATCATTCCCACACCACTGTTTTCAGAAGCAGTTTCTATATTTAAAATTCAAAATTATAAAAACAAACTAACAAACCTATAAATTAATTTTAAGTTTATCTCAAGATATTTCTGTCAAATCATGCACCATATTTGTTTAATGAACATATTTTCTTCTGTACAATACATTAGGTTTTTTAGTGAAAACTCCTCTATTATGTAGGTTAGTATACTTACCTTGTGTTTTAGAGATACTTTAACTTTCTGGCTAATAAAAACTTAACAATTATCCGATTATCGGTAGGTAAAGTGAACTGATACTAATTTAGTTAACATGTTTACTTTTTTGTGGTTTCTGTTTGTCTACCTTGAGCTACAACATAACTATATGAATTATTTAGCAATTATTTTCAAATGGGGATTGGAATATCCATTTTGCACCATTCTTAAATGCTATGCTTCACTTTTATAAAAGCATAATCAAATGCACCACTCCAGGTTTTAAATTTTTATGTATAGTTGTGGCAATAATATGACAGCAAAATTAATATTGGTGCTCAAGTTAATGAGCTAAGTGATATAAAGAAATAATCAGAGAAGAAAAGTTAAGTGAAAATACCAATATATTGCCATATTCAGAGATTGTCACTGAGGGACAACAGACATTTTCAGAGTCAACTTTCTATCTTAGAAATAGTTATTGTTCAGACTTTTTTATGCAGAAAGGAGTTCTGGGTTTTAAATACAGGGGTGGGCAAAAATAGGCTTACAGTTATGAGTATGCAGAGCACAGGATTAATTGAGCTATAGTGAAAATCATAACCTGTATCAGTTTTTCCTATGAACAACTATACACCTACTTTTCCCCACCCTGTATTTGACTTTTTTCACCTTATCTCCCATTTGGCCCTGTTCAACTCAATCCTGAATACCATAAACAGAAAAATATTATGGACTTGGGGAGAACTCAACTTGTTTATTTGCTTGTCAAAGAATCACATTCAGTACATTTCTACATAATAAAATTTCAAATATTAGTTAACTGAAATTATGTCTTTAAGATTTTTGTTTTCTTCTCTTAAAAATACTGGTTATCAAAAATTGAGTATTTGGCATGGTATTTTAAATGCAAAAGGAAAGGAAAAGAAATGAGGAGATATAGTTGTTCAAACAAAAGGATAAAGTTTCTAAGGAAGATATACTTAATATTTATTTTATTATCCAAAATTTTACTGAGTACTATGAATGTTCATCAGAGACATTCTCATTGCTCATTTGATCTTCCCTTGAAGTTTTTATTAAAATGACCATGATATGCTTTCATTTCCAAAAGCTCTAACTTATATAGTTGAAGATATGTTTAAAATTTTTCTTCATTTCAAAAGAAATAATCCATACATTCCTTAATGGACATAAAACATTCACTTCATTCAGATTCCATGGAATATATTGTTATTTGACAAGCATTTATTTTTAAAAATTCTAGGTGAACTGTAGTAAGTGAAAAATGCTCTTTAATATCATTCTCTACTTACTGGTATAAAAAATGTCAGCTTAAAAATCAGATGGAGTTTTTTAAAACAAACAACCTATGGAAATGGAATGATATTCTGAAATATTTTTAGAGGTTTCTTTGGAAAATAAGATACATTATTTAACATTAAAACCCACCTAGAAAATGTATTTGTCTTAAGGAAATGTAAGCAAGTATTATAAAGTATTTAAATACATACACACACACACACACACACACACACACACACACACACACAAATTGAAAGATTATAACAATAGCTAGTCACAACCCAATCTTACAGCTAAAATGAATGTCTAGATTTAAACATGCAAATATGCATTTTAACCACATAGGTCATTAACAGAGGCTATTAGCTCTTCTTTTAATGATCAAGTCCCTTTATTTTGCTTAAAGACCTTGAATTTGCTGAGTACCATGCTTATTGAATATAGTGATTGATTTATAGGAAGAAGAATTATGTTCTCTCAGTTATATGGGGTTTAAAAATAAGCCTCTCATTCTCCACTAAAATGAAGTTAAAGGCATAACTTTATTATGGGTTATGAAAGAGAGAACAGAAGAAAGGGGTGGAATATCAAGAGATTCACTTTATTTTTACTCTTTTATCATAAATCCTGGCACAATTGGCTTTTCAGAATTATAGAACATGCCATTTTTTTAACAAATTCATTTTGGTTAGAGGAACAGGTTTTTTTTTTGTATTTTTTAAAAACAATACATTTTAATAGCTGATATTCTGAATAAATTTTAAATCCGTGCCTATATAGTAATTGTATATTTATATTTAGAATACATTTCTGAATGCCTAATACCATCAGGAATTTGGGGGTATGCAGATATGTAGAAAGAAGAATTAGAAGGGCTCTACCTTACATACTTGCAACCAGGTCTGTGACCTTCATCAATATTGTGGCAGGTACTTTAGACACTGGCACCTATTTGGTTAAGGTAAGTTTTTTTTTGTTTGTTTGTTTGTTTTTAGGTCTTGCTTGCAATGGACAATAAATAACTTGGCAAAAATAGTATACTATAAGTGGGAATAGTGAAAAAATGAGCATGTCCCTTCAGAATATCTATAGTTTTCTATGAAAATGTCTTACATTTTGAGTATTTGATTACCTTTCATTTAATTACATGTATGTTTTTGCATGTGTGTAAATTTATAGTTTTACTTCTCCAATTGTCATTTTAAAAGTTTAAATTTAATCTCCATATTATATGAAAAAATGTATACTATTTTTTTTTTATCTTAATCACCATTTACCAATATTTAAAAATATAATCTGTGTTTTTATGCCCCGCTTTGTTATTATTTTTATATTGTCTCTGGTATTTTAAAATTGATTTTGACATAATAATTTCACTTTGTAATCTGTTTATTACTAGTAGTTTATACTTAGCATTGATTAACTGGTTTTAATGCTCATAATCAGTTCTTCCAGTACATGAGTTTCCATTGTTGTGCGTACTCTTAAATGTAACTATTCTCTTAGCTAGGTAAAATATTTCTTCATACACTGTTTTTCAGAAAGTGTAAATAAAAAGCATGCTTTAAAAACTCTAGAAACTCATAACATTACTTCTGATATGAAAAGCATCTGGGTCTAATATAATGTTTTTGGGTTAAAACTTTTAAAAAATATTTTCTTTATTGATTTCAGAGAGAATGGGGGAGGGAGAGAGAAATAGAAACATCAGTGATGGTAGAGAATCATTGATACAACTGCCTTCCAAGTGTTTGAGCCTACAACTGAGGCATGTGCCCTAACCAGAAATTGAACAATGTCATTCTGGTTATAAGTTGAAACTCAACCACTGAGCCATTCCATCTGGGCTTATTATTATTATTATTACCGTTTCATATAGATGAGAAAACTGATAGAGAGGTCGGATGTCTTGACAAAAATAAGTGAATAAATTCACAACTCAGTAGACATAAGTTTACCATCTTACAGCAAGGAACAGTGAAGTCATCTTTTTAAAACTTGCTTATTTTTAGCTGACTTTTTTATGTCTACCTATGTATTTGTAGTATTTAAAAAATAATACAAGTACATAAAATATATTTTTAATTAGTAAATATCTTATCAGATTACTTTTACAAGTTGTTTTACTATTATTGATTTTTTTCCTGGATGTGAAAGATCTCTAATAAGTTTAGGGAACTAAATAAGTAGTTGTATTCAGTAGCAAATAGCATCATGGACACAAATATATGCTAAAGTGAATTTGCTTTCTCCCTCTCAAATGTATTTTTATTTTTTTTTTTGGTACATTATTCTCTCAGTGGCACTACTGCTATGCCTACTGGACTATCAATAGCTGGTTTGAGCATAGCTCATTCTCTTTTATCTTTTTTTTGTAATTTGTTTATATATATATATATTTTTTTTTACCTGTTTTCTAATAATCCCACTACCTTTGTCCAGACCTTCAACTTCCTCTTAATCCTCTTATTCCTTGTGTTACTCACACCAGCAACCTAATTTACAAATCTGGGACAAAACCTCTTCATTTTAAATTTCAGTTTTACTATATTACTTTTTAAGGTAAAAAAAAAAAAAAAACAACTTTTGTTCCTTGTTCTTTGATATATTTCCCAATCTTGATTAATGTACCTCCCACTTTTATCATTTTTACCATGCTACTGGTATGTTTCCCTTAGTTGATTAACTTTTCTAAACTCTAGTAAAATATAATGTTAAGATATAATATCTTTGAAATGCAGATTAAAATACATACATTATCATTGGTAATAGATGATTTTTCATATACCATTTAAATAATAAATTATACCTTTTGAGAGTCATGTCTATTACACGTCCCACAATTATTAACTCTGGCACCTACATGAAGTCCACATTTCTCTAATTTAGGAGCCTCTTATGTGTGCACCTTGTCAATCTAGTTTTACAGTTTGTTTTCTCTGGTGGTCAGTATCTTTGGCACCAGAAATGTCTTGTCTTATTATTTTTCACCCCCCCACTCCCGTTAATGCTACAACCTAGAATTTCTTCCTTCTACTTTATTCCACATTCTTTCCTCTTTCCTCTATCAAATATCATTCATTTTAATGTTTCAACCAAGGACCCAGCATACTTTGAAATGTTCTCTGATTATTCCACACTACTAGAACATTTATATTTTGAATGTACCACACTTTTGTCATCTAGGTTTTCTCTAAATTATTATATTTAAAAGTATTTTTTAATGGGTCACTTTGGATTTTGTGGTAGCAAATGAGAGGGCATTAGACATACAAAATAGTTGTAGTAGGAGAGACCTCTAGAAGAATGAAGGGGATAGAGCAGGAGCAGACAGAGCCATCAGATCAGTGAGCAGGCTTAACAGCAGTGAAGGGTAAAGTGAGTAAGGAAGGTTGGATAGGAAGAGCATTAGACTGCAATGTAATGTTAAAAATGTCTCAGCCAGCTCATATATAGCCTATATGCACTTATTCATTCAATGGAAAATTGTTTGGGGAATGTCTCCTTTGTTGCTGAAAGACAATGGTGGATCCTGTATGCTTGTTGAAAAACTGGCTGGTTTTCCATCACCACATTTCCCTTTAGAAGTGATTCAAATTGGCTGAGAATGGAAGAAAACAGATTGAAACAACATTTTATAATTTACTCACTTCTAAAATATGGTTTATGACTCAACTCTAGATCAACACTTTTGATATGATCTACTATTAAAAAGATTTATGACATAGATGACATTCATTTGTTTCTGTACAACAGTGAATGGAAGAGGGAGGAAATGGAGAAAAATGCCCAATAATTGAGTTTAAATTTATTTATTTTAGTAGTAAATATAATTGGGTAGCCATTATTATTAAGAACTAGAGTCCTGGTGCACAGATTCAAGCACCAGTGGGATCCCTTGGCCTGGCCTGTGGGGATCAGGCTGAAACTGGCTCTTTGACATACCCTGAGGGGTCCTGGATTGTGAGGGCATAGCCAGATTGAAGGACCCCACTGGTGCACCATTGGGACCAGGGAGGGTCTGTGGGAGGGCTCCAGAGCATATCTGCTCCATCTCACCCAGTCCCAATCAGCTAGACTCCAGCAGCAAGCGAATCTACCAGCTGGAGTGTGTGCTTCCTGATGGTCAGTGTGCATCATAGCAACTGGTCGAATGGTCAGACATTTAGCATATTAGGCTTTTATTATTATAGGACATTTAAAATGAATTATAGAGGCAACATTTTAAATTGGATTTTATATGTTTTTATTTTAATAAATTCAGTTATTTAGGGCAATTATGGATACACTAGAAGGCTGATGCATGAAATTCATGCAAGAGTAGGCCTTTGCAGCCATGGCAGCTGCCTGGATCCCATGGCTGCAGCCCTGGCTTTGTCTGGAAGGTCATCTGGAATGATGTCCTGTCTAATTAGCATATTACACTTTTATTATTATTGATAATATCATAAACTGAACTGGGGAAGATTAGCTTCAATGATAGTGATAACACTCTATAAATAATAATTCAATTCAATTTAATTATTTATAGAAAATAATGATAATTTACCCTAGGAAAGCTAGAATGAGACTTTTAAAGGTTACCTCTAACATTTTGGTGGTTAATAAATAAAACATTCTCTATTATTAAATATGTTTGCAGGAAAACAATATTCTGAGACCTCTAAGATTCTGTGGGATAAACCATAGTACAGTACCCATGAAAACATTAGTATCTTGCTCATTAAAATATAATGAGAATTATGAAAATAGAGATGTAAGTTTTAAGACATAAAATAAAGCATAAAGAGGTAAATAAGAAGGAAAATAAGGGGCTAAAATACAGAGAAATTGTTGCATGCTCAAAAGGAGAGATGTCCTAATATAATGACACAAAATTTGGAATTAAGGACAACAAAATGATGCATACATGAAAAGCAAAGACTGGATATAAGGAATCTGCATTATAAAATTCAACAGAAATTACTTGTATGTCTTTGAGAAATAATAAAAACATATTTTTCAAAGATTTTTTGTTGTTGTTAATCCTTACTTGAGGATATATTTTTCCACTGCTTTTTTAGAAGGAGTGGGAGGAGAAGAGGGGAAGAGAAGAAAGAAAGAGAAACATTGATGTGAGAGACACATTGACTGGTTTTCTATCCCAATGGGATTAAACCTGCAACCCAACTATGTGCCCTTGATGAGTAATATAACCTGTGACCCTTAGATGTACAAGCTGATGAACATCTAACCACTTAGCATCACAGTCAGGACTCTCAGATGTTTTTAAAATTTTTACTCATTTATTTTTATTTTTTTGAGAGAAAGAGAGAGAGGGAGAGAAAAACATTGATTTATTATTCCACATATTTATGCATTATTGGTTGTCTAGATGCTTGGTGCACAAACTTTGTGCACTGGAGGGGGGGGCGGGTTTGCAGTCCCTTCAGCCCAGCCTGCACCCTCTCCAATCTGGGATCCCTTGGGGGATGTCTGACTGCTGGTTTAGGCCTTATCCTCAGGCAATCAGACATCCCTCTCATAATCCAGGACAACTGACTCCTAATTGCTCACCTGCCTGCTGGCCTGATCATCCTCAGCTGCCCGCCCCCACCACCACTGCTGACCTAGTTGCACCCAATGCCCAGCCCTCATCAGCCTGGTAGCCATAACTGTCCCCTGCCCACTGACCTGGTTACACCATACTGCCCCCCCACTGGCCTGGTCACCTTATCTGCCCCCCTGTTGGCCTGGTTATCCCTTACTGCCCCCATGCTGTCTGGGTGGCCCTCACTTAACCCCATACTGGTCTGGTTGCCTCTCACTGCCCTCCCCTGCTAGCCTGGTCACCCCCAACTCCTCCTCCATGGACGTGGTCACCCCATGAAGCCTGCTGCTCGATCCTTTGGTCACCCCTCACTAACCCCTCTGCTGGCCTAGTTGTCTCATGTAGCCTGTTTGGTCATCCATTTGGTTGTAATAGTTGCTTGATTCCTATACAGGAATCAAGCCCCCAACCTTGGTGACAATCTAATCAACTAAGCTATCCAGCCAGGGCCAAAAATTTACACTTACTATATGGCAAGTTATAGAAACCAGTTAAAGCAAGTGGAGAGAATTTAAATAAGGATGCCTAGTATAAGCACACATTCTGATTTTGTGTGTGTCTGTGTGTATTAGAAGCAGAAAAAAGTGCATGATAGATTTCTCAGAATTGAAAAACACAAAAAGATGTCACTAATCCTCTGTCTGTCATTTCAACTCTTTTCAAGCATCTCATTATTTTCTCACTTTGCAGTCCAGGTCATTGCGTTTTGCCATCTGTTCACATTGTGAGTGGAAGATGGCAACTGCACGGCCTTGAAGTGTATACTTTCTCTGATTGGTTGCTTCTCTATACCAGTTCCAAAGTCTGAGTGGGGGAGTATTGTTTGGCCAAGTTTGGGTCAAATGTAAGTCACTGTGGCTGTCTAAACATAGCCAGGAACTCAGGTATGCACAGCACTTTTCAGCCATCTGTGGCTTGCTTCTGTGGAGGCAAAACTTTTCCAGACAAAGCCCACACACTAAATGCAATAGATATCCACTTCAGTAAGCAACACCCCTCCAAAGAGAAGGAAGATAGTGTACATAGTATGAACACCTGGCAGTTTAATATGTTAGAGTTTAATAAACCAAATAATCCCTTTTCTGTAAGCACGCAAAGCAGGAACATTTTCTCTAGAAATATTAAATTATAATAATAAAACCATGTGGAAAGTTGCTCTTTCTATCATTACCATCAATGAGAAACTCTAAACAATACCAATGATTAATACTCTTTCCTGCTAGGGTAGGCTCTCCTAACGTTTAACCTCTTTGGTATGTCATTGTCAGTTTTAGTGGACTTGAAGTTGAACAGAATACAGTTTTGATGCTGGAACAGGGAGATAGAGATAGTCCATTGAGAGCTTTCTGGTCTATTTAGAGAATTCTAATAATAATTCAGTTGTGACCAACTTGTGCCCAGGGTTATAGTAAATAAAAAAATGGATAAAAAATTATAGTAGATGGGTTTTCTCTAGTGACTTTCAATGCTTCCATTTTAATGAGCCATATCTAGAGGAGTCAGTGCAGGTTGGAGCATCTAAGAAACTCACAGAGAATCACTTGGTTCATGGTAAATCATAGTCACTACTTGGTAATTTAAATATAAAACTATTATTACCCATGTAAAGAATAGTACTTCAGAAAGCAGACTCTTAAACAGGTCAGAACCCTAATGTGTATCCATTTATTTTACTTAGCAGGAGGTTCAAAGGAGAAACTTAACATTAAAAAGCTTTCTAAAAGTGAGATGCAAATTACAACCATTTTATGAAATTGAAGCCAAAGACCCATTGTTCTAACACTGAGATATACAGATTTTGGAAACCTAAGTACTTGGAATCTACATAATATAAATATAGGTTAATTGGAGGTTACATATCTTTTTAAAAAGTCTATTTTTAAAATGATTGCCTCCAAAACAAGTAAAGATAAGAGAATGGATTCAAATTTAATGTAACATATAAGCTTCTGAACTCTCTTAGCTACTTAATTTTATTACAAATCTACAAAACTTTCCACTTTTAAAACCTAATGTTTATGCAAAATCATACCACATCTAGGTTTATTACATGTCATTAGTTTCTGGATCTAATTCTGACAACTTTGAGGGAAAATTAGATTGCTAAATTCAAATAAGAAAAATGTATTCTTGATTAAGAATGCAATTCTAAAATATCCTTCACAGAACTGTACAAAGTCCTTAAACCCTTGCATGGAGTCCCTTGAAAGGTGTGCCTGTTATACGCAGGGGCCATGATCAAGGCAGTACCCTATAATAGACATATGGCCTGCTATTGTGTTTACAGATACTTGTCTTCAGTAAAGACCACATTGTCTACAGTCACACTCAGCCTCCTAAATAGCTGGTGCTTAGTAAATACCATTGGCAAGGGCACTGTGTCAGAAATTGCTGCAGAAGATCATTCCAGGTGTTGAGATTTGAAATCCTGTATAGACTGTTTATTAATAAATGTATCTCTTGAATGCATTGGGGTGATCAAATTGTAGCTTCAGCTGTCTTTCACAGGCAGAAGGGGAAAAGAAACACATGTACCAGTTTTGATATTGCCTTTTATCTGAAGAGCAGTGTTCTTAAGGAAATTTAGTCTGTCCAAAATACCACAAGGACTTAAATTGTTGGCAAGCAGGAACCACCGATTTTAGAGAGATCTAGTAAAGGCACAGTTTATGAACAAAAATTTTAGCTTTAAGCTGCTACTTTCCTTCATATGCATTTCAAAGAATTGCCCATGTACTACTTACTTAATTGAACAGAATATTGCCTAAAGAACCTGTCAGTCCTCTCTAAGAACAACAACAACAAAAGGTGTGTGAGAGGGCAAGGCAGCACAGCAGAAGCACTCCTGTCTGTATATTTTTATTGAACAATTTAAAACCATCTGAACTGGTTGTTTTGTCTAAGAGTCAATTAGCAACATCCTTAGAGTGTTTACCAGGAGTAGGTTACTGTCAAAGATGCTGGGGCCAAGTGACAGTAGAAATGAGCAGAGGATTAAATATCATGCTTTAATTATGGTTATGATTCGTGTTCAGAAGTGAAAATTGTAGAATATCCCAGAAAGGTATTAACACTTAAAGGTATTAAGCATTATGTGATTACTAGAGGCCCAATGTATGAAATTCATCCAAGAATAGGCCTTTCTTCCCCCAAATGCCGGCCCCGGTTTCCCTTCTAGCTGTTGGCAGGCACCTGGGACCTGGGTTTCCTCCGCAGCCCTGGCTTTGTCTGGAAGGTTGTCTAGAATAACATCCGGTTAATTAGCATATTATGCTTTTATTATTATAGATTCTATACTGTGAATCCCACCTATAGTCACCATTTTACTGATAATGAAGTAGACACAAGTTAACTAATTCAAGTCCGCAAAGATTATGGGTGGTTGTGGGAACCACATCAGGATAGTCAAGGCCAATAGGAGCACAGAGGCTTTGTTGTCAATACACCAGAATGGCCAAGGCAGCTCTGAGCATGAGCCTAATTGGGGTTGCCCAAGGCCAAGATATCATGAGCAGGTGCAAGGATACATGGTTCACTGTGCTCTTCTGTAACACAAATGATTGATGTCACTGTTGGCAACTAGCCTTCTTTGTCTCTGGAGCAATATATAGGTTACTGACCAGGAGTCTGCTAGAGAGCAGCTGAGCAGAGGTGAGAGAGCTCAGAGAAGCAGAGAAGTAGGCACAGAGAATATAGCTCCTATGTGTGCAGGTGAGAGGAGAGCTCAGAGCTGAGAGCTGATACTGCTGTGATATAAAGCTAAGAGCTCAAAGAGAGCTCAGATACAGCTCCCACGTTAACCAGCCAGTGTGCTGGGCAGGGGAGCAAGGAGAAGCTGCTGAGTTAGAGAGCTTAGGTACCACTATGATGTGAGGCTGTGAGTCTAGAGGCAGCATGAGACTGCTCAGATAATAGCTGTGGGCACAGAGACTAGAGCTGCTTTTGTGGGAAAGATGTACATTTTAACCAGCCAGTGTCAGGCTGCTTGCCTGTGTACACTTTGCTATGAAGGACTGTTTTCCCTGTATTGGACTGTTGTGCCACTGACTGCTGCAATAAAGACTCAATCTTATATACCTACAGCTTCTCATGGCTTCTCCATTTAAGACCAGTCATCCAAGGAGGACCAGCTCAAGCAGGTGGGTTCGGACAAAACAGCTGTAACTAGTGAGCAGAGGATAAAGGAGGAACTTGGACGAAGTTCCCACTTGTTAGTACAGTGGGCAGGGTTCAAAAAGGAACCAACCCTGGTGAAGTCAGGAGGAACTGAGAAGAATATATGGGCTCAGAGCCACTCAGAGCAGCAATACTGAGCAATGCTCCTGCTGTCTCTGACAGTGATTCTTCTTATTTTTTAAATATATTTTTGTTGATTTCAGAGAGGAAGAAAGAGGGAGAGAGAAACATCAATGATAAGAGAGAATCATTGATTGGCTGACTCCTGCACATCTCACATTGGAGATCAAGGCTGGAATCAAGGCATGTGCCATGACCAAGAATTAAACCTTGACGACCAAGTTCATAAGTTGACATTCAACCATTGAGCAATGCTGGCCGGGCATGTGTGATTATTTTTAAGTACATATATGACATAGAATCTCACTATTTACAACATAGGAATGGTTCCCTCTTGTTTTTAAGATAAAAACCATGAGCTCTAGCCACACTCACCTCTTGATACATGAGCCTTCTTTCAACAGCAGCCCAAAATAGCTGGTGCATAGTCTCTTTAGAACTCATTTTATCCTCCCTTTCTCCAGGAAGTCACGGAATAAATAGATCAAAGACCTTTGGCTCAAGTTTTCCCAGCTATAAGGGTCTCTGCTCTAAGCGTCTAGTAAAGCTGATTGACTGTTGTCCCATAGCCTGCCAATCTCCCTGAAGCCAATGATGAGGTCTGTATTTGAATTAGCAAACACACCAGCAGGCAAGAGTGTCCCATAAGCACAGAAAATGATATTCTTGTTAATACCAAAGTTAGTAAGTGCTTCTAAAATTTTTTAATTCCTATTTTATGGGGACATTCTTCAAACATAGTATTTTACACCAGAAAAAAACTTAATTCTGTTTATATACCATCGTCCTGAAATGGCTTAACTAAAATGGAAGCTCTACCCTGTCAGGCACTGCTAGTATCTGTTTTTAACTGGAGCCACAACAGCCCTCAGAAAACAGGTTTACAAAAATCCACCAAGAAATCAGATTTAAGCATCAACTTACTTCTTTGTAACTCTAACATTGAAATCCATT
>PVJN01039712.1:0-19662 GCA_004026805.1 Lasiurus borealis
GGGGTAGGGAAGGCCGGGGGGAGGTTAATAGGGGGGGGGAGAAGACATGTACTACTATTTATAATACTTTAAACAATAAAAAAATTAAAAAAAGAAAGAAAAAATAAGCAAATAGGACTACATCAAACTAAAGAGCTTTACACAGCAAAGGGAACCATAAAAATTTTGAAGAGACAATCTACTAAATGGAGGACGTATTGCAAATGACATCTGATAAGGGGCTGAATTCAAAATTTGTGAAGAATATATACTATTCAATATAAAACAACAAATAATCCAATTTAAAAAATGGCAGAGGACCTGAATAGACACTTCTTCAAAAAAGACATGCAGAAGGCCAATAAACATGAAAAGATACTCAACATGACTAACTGTCAGAGAAATGCAAACTAAAACTACATTGAGGTATCATTACATACCTATCAGAATGGCTATCATCAATAAACCTACTAAATGATAAATGTTGGTGAGAATGTGGAGAAAAGGAAACCCTTGTGCTTTGTTGGTGGGAATGCAGATTGTTGTAGCCACATGGAAAACAGCATGGAGTTTTCTCAAAAAAAATAAAAAATACTAGATTTACTTTATGACCTTGGGATTCCACTTCTGGGGATTTATCCAAAGAAACTCAAAACACCAATTCAAAAAAATATATATGCATCCCTTATATTCATTGCAGCATCTTACCTAATAATAGAGAAACATGTAAATTGACTGTACCTCTACTACGCCCACAGCCAATCAGAGTGAATATGCAAATTAACCCAACAAAGATGGTGGTTAATTTGCATACACAGGTAGGGCAGGCAGCACCATAGCCCACTCCTGGGCATCCAGGTCCATGGGGGTGGGAGAGGCTAGGCAGGCAGCACCAGACACTGCCCACAAGATACCAGTCCATTGGGCCAGGGAGATGGAGAGGGTAGCACCAGATGACACCCAAGGTTTCTGGGTCCATCACAGGTCCCAGGTGGGGCAGCAGCCTGCCTAACCACTCCTGTAAGGCTCTGGGAACATTGCTGCCCAAGGAGGCACCCTGGACCCTGAGAAATTGCAGGCATGGGGTTGCTGAGACCCAGACCAAGCCTCTGGCCACAGATTCACAGCTTTGTGGAGACCAAGGGCAGGGATCTGCCTCACCTGCAGAGAGAGAGAGAGGTTTTGCAGTGGTCCCAAAACGTGGTGGGCCAGGCCAGGGATCAAGGGGCATGGGATGATGCCCTGGGCAGAGGAGCAAGGACCCTCAGCCCTGAAGTGGAGGTTGAAGGGTGGTGCCACGTCAGTGGAGGGGTGCTGCACTGCAGGGTACCAAACTGACCAACGTGATTCATACAAGGTCCCAGTGCTAACCAGCCTCTCCCAGGCAGCCTTCACACTTCACAGGTGGTAACTCCTGCTCCTGTCTTGACCCAAAAGCAAGCCCGTGCCGCCCTGCCCCTCAGCAGAGCATGCCTTGGCACTGAGTGTAAAGCCTTCCACCTGCTCCAGAGAAGGGGAGGGGGCAGTAAAGAATTGGGTAGGGGTCCGGGGAGAGGAAAGAATGTGGAGCGTCTGCAATGAGGAGGTGCTTGAGAAGGAGGCTCGGGAGCCTTTTGAGAAGGTTTGTTCTGTTTGCCCGGCAGCTGCCCCTTAGGAAGGGCAGAGAGCTTGGCTCTGAGGGCTTCCTGTGCACTGAGTCAAGTTCCACAGCCACTGGAATCGGCCTCAGTGTCCTGTTCTGTAAAATGGGTTAAGCATGTCCCAGTGCCTTCACTGAGTTTTGATGGCCAATTGAGATACTATATAAGGAAAGTGAGGGAAGAAATGAGAAAGGAAAGGAAAGGTGAAAAACACAAAAGAGAGACTGGAAGGAACCTGTAAACCCATTGTCACTTAAATAGGGAATATAGTCAATAGTGTTGTAATGATGGTATGATGCCAGGTGGGTACTGGAAATATTGGGGAACACTTTGTAAATTATATGATTGTCTAACCACTATTCTGTAACTAATATAAAACCTGACCCCAATACAAGATAATATTGAATGTAAAGAAATGAAAATTGGAGTGAAATTTTTATAAATTTCAAAGTTTAAATAAAAAGCCTGTAAAGGAAGGAAAGGGGAGATTAAAAATAGTGTTTTTCGTTTTACCACTTTATTGTTTTTTCAGTACATGAAAAAGACAGTTGTTTTATATGGTGCTTTTATAATTTTCTAAGTCATTATCTTATTTTAATTTCAGGGTAACTTAAAGACAAGATAATTATTCCCTCCACTGTTCAAAGAAAGGAAATCTTGGTATCTGGTTCCAATGATTCAATCATTAAGTGCTTATTGTAAAGTAGGGTTAGCAAAATGTTCTGAGGAGGGCCATATCTATATTAATAAAAGCCTTGGGGGTGATCAGGCCACTAGGAGAGAGTAGTTGGGGGCAATCAGGCCTGCAGAGGAGCAGTTATATGTCAATCAGGCTGGCAAGGGGGAAGTTAGGGGGGCAATCAGACAGGCAAGTGAGCAGTTAGAAGCCAATGGTCTGGATTGTGAGAGGGATGTCCAACTGCAGGTTTAGGCCCAATCCCACAGGGCCAGGCCAGGGATCAAGGGGCATGGAGAGGGTGCAGGCTGGGCTGAGGGACACCCTCACCATTGCACAAATTTTGTGCACTGGGCCTCTAGTTACTTACAACAGCCAAACTATAGAAGCAACCCAAGTGTCCATTAATAGACACATGGTAAAAAAAACTGTGGTATATGCATACAGTGGCATATTACCCAACCATAAAATAGAGCGAAATTTTACCATTTGTGACAGCATGGATGGATCTAGAGGGTATTTTGCTCAGTGAAATAAGTCAGTGAGAGAAAGACAAGTACCATATGATTTCACTGATATGTGGAAGCTATACAATAAAATAAATTAATAAACACAATTGAAACAGAGTCACACTTACACATAGAGAACTGATGGTTGATACAGGGGTGGAGTTTTGGGGACTGGAATTTCAGATAAAGTATCGGGGGATGGGTGAAAAAAAGGTGGAGGAATTAAGAAGTACAAATTGGTAGTTTCTAAAGAGTCATGGAGATGTAAAGTACGGCATAGAGAATATAGTCAATAATATTGTAATAACTATGTATGATGTCAAATTAGATTTACTGGGTTGATCATTTAGTAAGTCAAAAAATGTCCAGTCACTGGGTTATATACCTGAAACTAATATAATATTGTGTCAACTATGATTGAAAAAAAAAACATTTAATAAAAAAATAAATAAATTGAAAAAATAATATTTTTAAAACCTGCTAGAAATACAGAGAAATATAAACACATTAGTTAGGAAATGATTGATTTAATGTTACTGTCTATGTCCATTTAACATAATGATAAAGTACATGTAAAAATCTGTATTCTTTTCCTATGTATTGGATTATTTATAAAAATCTACAAAACTAATCCAAATAAAGTCCCATACCTCAAACAGACTAGTTGCCATGTAAAAACAAAAGGTTTCAGAGACAAGTAATATAATCAACCTGCCCTCCACAACCCCCAGTTCTTAAGATGAGATAGTAAGTATTAAAAGATATTCTATTCAATTTTTTAAATTAACATTAAAAGAAAAAATAATGTGATCATCTCCAAAAATTCTGAAATTTATTAGATGACATTTAATATCTAAAATAGGAATCAGTGCAAACTTTCACAATATGATAAAATACGAATAAACATCTTTTCTAAAAAGAACAAATAAAAAAAAGCAATATTCAAAAGCTTAAAATATGAAAAATCAGTAGGGTCCAAAATAGATAGAAGGAAAGAGTTAAAAGAAAACAATTAATAAAATACAGTGGTACCTCAAGTTACGAGTGCCCTAACATACGAGATTTTTGAGATACAAGCTGTCGAGCGAGTGATTTTTGCTTTGAAATACAAGCAACATTTGAGATAGGAGTAATTGAGTGGGTTGGCCGGCTGCACACGACCCACCAGTTTACTGTGACTCGAGTGTCTCATAGTTTGCCACGCCTCAAGGTTATGGAACGAATTAAACTCGTACCACTGTATAAGACAAAGGAACAATGGAGAGATTTTGTAAGACCAAACCAAAAAGATTTAAGATAAAATAGGCAAATTAACTGATAAAATTGATTAAGGGGAAACAAAGAGCAAAACTGAAGAATTATAAGAATGGGAAGAGGAAAAGACACAATCACAGATATAAAAAAAATCTCTACAGTAGCAAAACAAATTTATGAAATAGATAATTTTGAAAATAAATTGAAATGAACAAAACTGAGTCAAAAAGTAAGAGAAAACCTACCAGGTTTATAGCCATTAAAGAATTGGTAGTTTAAAACACAGTCATTCTCCTTATTCTCATTAAATATGTTCAATAAAGTCACGTGAACACTGACTTAGGGAACAGGAACATTATTTCTTGGGGAAAATACAAAGTTAGATTTCTGAGAGTCTCTGGTCACAACATTTTTATCCGCTGGAAAATACACAGTCTTAATTTAGGTGTTTCTTTTAAAGATACCGTATATAATATATGTATATTATTGATTATTAACATTGAACTCATGGCCAACGGCAGTATAACATGCTTGAACCAAGCTTAGCTAGCACATGTATTTTCTCTGGGAGGCACATCACATCCTTCTCACGCTGAGGGTCCCTAGACAGCACTTCAGCACTATACTTGGGAGCCATTTTAAACAGTGAAATCATCAACAAAGAGTATCAAAATGTTAAAAATGTCTAATAACTAGACCATAAAAGGACAGTTGTTTATAATATGAGATCTGGAACAAGAAGGCAGTGTCACCTTGTTGGAATTTTTTTTTAATATATTTTATTGATTTTTTACAGAGAGGAAGGGAGAGAGATAGAAAGTCAGAAACATCGATGAGAGAGAGACATCGATCAGCCACCTCCTGCACGCCCCACAGTGGAGATGTGCCCGCAAGCAAGGTACATGCCCCCAACTGGAATCGAACCTGGGACCTTTCAGTCCGCAAGCCGATGCTCTATCCACTGAGCCAAACCGGTCTCGGCACCTTGTTGGATTTCAGATAGCATTCACATTGGATGACTGACATTCTTTTAAATTCTGTGCATGTCTGAATTACTGCAAAAGCATTGTGAATATCCATTCGGGGGTAACAAATCAGTTTTAGTGATTATGTGAATTCAAAGAAATAGATTCCTCTACTAATTAAGATTTATTCTATATGCAAACAATTACAAAGCCCAATATTTCTTCATACAAAAGTTTCATAAAACTTTCAAGAAATTGTTAATCCCTGTCTTATACAAACTATTTTAGAAAAGAGAAAATAAAAGATGAAAAAGCTTCCTACCTTATATGGTTGATGACCAAACTAGATGAGGAAGGAAAATTATCAGATAACTCAGTTAATGATATAGAGGGAAAATTTAAGATATTATTAGCAAATTAAATTAGAAATCTATTCCAATAACCAAGTAGCTATGAAAGGATAGTTTAATAGGAGAAAACAATAAAATAGTTCACATTGTTAGTAGATTAAAAAAGAACTCAATAATCATCTCAATATATTAGAGATAAAAGAACTGCATAAAACTCAATACTGTTTTGGTTTTAGTTGTTATTAAAAAACAAAGCAAAGCAGAGCAGAACCTAACTTTTATTCCCCAAGATCCATGGTTCTCAAACTTCAGAATGCATCCAAATTTTATATAGGACTAGCTGAAATACCGTTTGCTCTGCTCCAACCCTAGCATTTCTTATTTGTTTGATCTGGCATGGTTTCAGAGAATCTTCATCTCTACTAAATCCCCAGGTGATGCTGGCACTGCTGGTCTAGAAAACACTTTGAAAAACATTGCCATAGGCAATGTAGGCCAAGTATTATCATCACTGTATTCTGATTTTCCAAGAACAATCAGAAATATGAACTTGTATATGAAATATTCATTTTTTAAAAAATGCTGAACATGCCAAAAACGGTTTGGCTCAGTGGATAAAGCGTCAGCCTGCGAACTGAAAGGTCGCAGGTTCGATTCTGGTTAAGGGCACATATCTTGGTTGTGGGCACATCCCCAGTAGGAGGTGTACAGGAGGAAGCTGATCGATGTTTCTCTCTCATTGATGTTTCTAACTATCCTTCTCCCTTCCTCTCTGTAAAAAATCAATAAAATTTATATTTAAAAAAAAATGCTGAACAGCCCCAATTAATTACATTGCTTTAGGACACACCTGATATATATATCCTTAAAAATATAAAGATAGGTATTTTGTGTTTTGTTATTCTCCTGCTCACTTATGTCTGTCTCAGTTTATATTGCTATTGAAAAGGACCTGCAGAATTATTCTAATCTTAATACTTAATTATCTGCTGCTTAATGGTCATCAATTTGATACACGTGTAATAGGTCTGGTATCAATGATTCCAGTAGGTTTGCAGCACATAAGTTAGAAGAACATGTACTGTTTTCACATAGGAAGCAACAGGGGAGAGCCTAGTAAGGCTGCTTTGGCTCTCCAGAAACATTATGGGGGAAAAGGCCTAGGCAGGGCTGCTCTCACTCACTGAGAAATAGAAGTCACAGTAAACAAAAAATGAGCTCATCCTCCGTGCCTCCACCTGGCCATTCCCGCCGTGGCCCATGGCTGCGAGCAGGGCCATCACTGGCAGCAGGTACGAGAGGTGGCTGTAGGCCCCAATTGTCCCTCAGGAGCAGAGGGAGGTGGATAAGCCCTGCAGGGCAATCAGGACTGGCAGCTGCTGCTCGCACCTGCTGACGACACCAAGCAATCCAGGCCGGTGCTGGGCGCCCGCTACAGGTGTGAGCCGGGGCTCTGGTGCTGGCAGCAGGTGCTAGTGCTGGGCGGGACTGTGGTGCATGGGAGAAAATCATTTTCAATAACCACCAGAGGCACAACCCTATGACAGTGGGGGGGGGGGGGGGGGCGCCTCGCCTTGGTCTGAAGCCCCTGCTCACCTGCTCCACTATTCTGCTTCAGCCAATGCTAGCCATGTTCCACGAATGCCCCCTGGTGGTCAGTGCACATCATAGTGACTGGTTGCTCTGCCGTTCAGTCTATTTGCATATTAGGGGGATATATACAGAGGTCCAGTGCATGAAATTTGTGCGGGGGTGGGGGTGGGGGGTGGGGGAGGGTGTCTTTCAGCCCAACCTACTCCCTCTCCAATCTGAGACCCCTTGAGGGATGTTCAACTCTGACATCCCTCTCACAATCTGGGACTGCTGGCTCCCAACTGCTCACCTGCCTGCCTTCCTCATTGCCCCTAATTACTTCTGCCTGTCAGCCTGATCATATCCTAACCACTCCCCTGCCAGCCTGATTGATGCCTAACTGCTCCCATGCCAGCTTGTTTGCTCCTAACTGCCCTACCCTGTGAGCCTGATCACCCCCAGCCCTTCCTTGCAGGCCTAGTCACTCCCAATTGCCCTCCTCTGCCGGCCTGGTCACTCCTAACTACTCTTCCCTGTAGGCTTGATCACCCTCAACTGCACTCCCTTGCAGGCCTGGTCCTTGCCAACTGCCCTCCCCTGCTGGCCATCTTGTGGTGGCCATCTTGTGTCTACATGGGGGCAGGATCTTTTGACTACATGGGGGTAGTCATCTTGTGTGTTGGAGTGATGGTCTATCTGTATATTACTCTTTTATTAGATAGGATATAGGCCTGGTGCATGGATGGGGGCGAGCTGGTTTGCCCTGAAGGGTGTTCTGGATCAGGGTAGGTGTTCCCTTGGGGAGTGGGATGGTGAGGTGAGGGTCCTTTGGTGGTTTACAGGCTGGCCACGCCCGACAGCAACCCAAGCAGAGGTCCTGGTATCTGGGATTTATTTATCTTTTACAATTGAAACTTTATAGCCTGGAGCAGACCCAAGCCTTCTGCTCACACAGCCATTGAAACTTTGTTGCCTTAACCTCAGCAGGGCAGGCTTTGGGGAAAGCTTTGCTCCTTCCATTGCCAGGGGCAACCCAGGTCTCTCTCCTGTGCTCTCTGTGGCATAGACATCTTGGTTGGGTTAATTTGCATACTGGATCTGATTGGCTGGTGGACATAGCTGGTGGGCATGGCTTATGAGTAGCGGAGGTATGGTCAATTTGCATATTACTCTTTTATATTTTCTTATTGTAAACAAGCCAAAAATTCCCAAATAAAATTTTGAATTTTCAAGAAAAATGTTGAACATTAGTCTAAATTGAAGGTGATTTTTTTTTCATTGTTAGGTACTAAAAAAACTAGTTTTGAAAAAATAAAAATTCATTTTCTCCATGAAGAGAAAAATTGAAAGCAGAAGTGAGAAATAAATTGGATAACACAAGTTACATAGAAAAGATTCCATTTATGTTCCTTGGCTTTTTTTTAAAGATAGGTTTCCAAAATACAAAGCAAAAAGCAGAGTGATTTTGCATAGATTTTGTATGTAGAATCAGTCAGTTGCATCCTCCAAAGATTGATTTTGGTCTCTAATATTTCAAAGGAAATTATATTGATTAATAGATTGCTGTAAATTCTCAACTGTCATTTCGGCTTCTTGTACTTGGGTAGAGTTCTTTATCCATGGGAATGCTTTTTAAGCGACTTACAGCATGATTTTAAATCCCTTTTTCTCAGTTCTCTTTGAAGTTCAATTATCTATTTTATTTTCTTTCCATTACCAAAAAATTTATCCTTTATTTGTATGCTCTCTATGTATCCCCACATTCTTAGGTGTACTTGGAGTTCTTTTTGGTATCTTTTAAATTTCTGCATCCCATCAGTTTCATTCTGACAGATGTAGCCTCTAAAATAAGCTGTGTGATGCACTGAAACCCAAAATAAGCCATTATTTGGGGGTTAGGTGCGTCATACCTGCAAATAACCTCATTTATCTAGAGAAATGCATTTAATGCTATTGTATAAATACCAGTGTTCCAGCATGCTCTATAATACCATCTGTCACTTCTTTTCATATAATACATAATTCAATGTATCCTTTATTCCATTTCTTTAGACATGCAGAGTTCTTGCATGCACCTCTACATACTGTGACAAGAACCCAGGCGTATTATGGAAATTATATCAAATATTATCCGAGATAAAATTTTAATGCATGTTGAATTAAGTCCTTTCTCTGTTGCTAAGATATACATACATCAAGGTAAGCTTATATCGTTGGTACATTTCACTAACTACTTTTAAAGTATATTTTAAACACAATGTTCTAGAAAGTAGAAAAGTAACTGCTGTTTCTATTAGAGGAATGTCAGTTTGTCGCTGGCTATGCCGGAGAGGACTGCTCTGTGTGAGAAGCAGAAGAGAGGATAATGAAAATGTAAAGTGGTAGCAGGTTATAGGAAAATGGGCATTTTTTTTCATACCTTGCTTGAAACATTTTTCCCCCAGATAAGAATAAGATCCAAATTAGATTTATACTTATAGAAATGTAGATTCAGAACATATATCACAAAAATGTGAGATGTGCAATCATTTGTTGAGTAAATACTAAGTGCTATGGTGGTCAAGACATGGAAACAGCAAAGTGTCCTGTGATAGAGGACTGGATAAAGAAGATGTGGTTAATATACACAATGGAATACTACACAACCTCAAGAAAGGATGAAATCATGCCATTTGTGACAACATGGATGGACCATGGGAACACTATGCTAAGTGAAATAAGTCCATCAGACAAAGCAAAGAACCATATGATTTCACTCCTATGTGGGATATAAAACTAAAACCGGTGAACACAAACAACAGTGTGGTGGTTGCCACAGGGAAGGGGTAGGAGGAGAAGGGAAGTTCTAATATTTGGTGACAGAAGAAGACTTGAATCTGGGTGGTGGGCACACAATGCAATATACAGATCGGTTTTTTAATTATGTATTTTTATTGATTTTCAGAGAGGAAGAAAGAGGGAGAGAAACATCAATGATGGAGAATCATTGATCGGCCGCCTCTTGCATGCCCCCTACTGGAGATTAAGCCTGCAACTGGGCATGTGCCCTTGACTGGAATCAAACCCAGGGCCCTTCAGTCCACAGGTCAATGCTCTATCCACTCAGCCAAACCAGCTAGGGCATAATATACAGACCTTGTAACATAGAAATCCACACCTGAAAGCTACATGCTCTTATTAACCAATGTCATCCCAATCCTTCCCACATAATAAAGGGGTAGTATACAAGTCAACAGAACAGCAGAACTACCGGTTGCTATGATGCGCACTGACCACTAGGAGGCAGGCGTTCGATGCAGAAGTTACCCCATGATGGTCAGTGAGCTCCCGCAGCGGGGCCTCTGTTCAGCCAGAAGTCGGGCTCATGCTGGAGCCCAGTGGTAGTGGTAAGAGCCTCTCCCATGTCCCAGGCAGTGCTAATGACGTCTAACTGATGGTGTAGGCGGAGAGCAGGCCTAAGCCACCAGTTGGACATCCCCCAGGGCTCCTAGACTGCAAGAGGGCACAGGCCAGGCTGAGGGACCTCCCCTCTGCCCCTGAGTGGACGAATCTTGTGCACTGGGACTCTATAAATTTAATAAAAAAGGAAAACAAACAAACAAACAAAATACTAAGTGCCAAGCATGAGGCTAGGTTGTGGACTCTGTAATAGATCAGATTGCAGGTGCCCAGGCTCTAATGGGAGGCAGACACATACAGGACTGTGAGGGAGCACCCGTGTTCCTAGCACAATGGAGGAGGGAGAGCCTGGGAGGTGCGGGAAGATGTGCCAATTTGCCCTCTGGAGAGAAGGTACTGCGGTTTTCAAAGGAGATTTTACGCGAGCTTCATTTTGAAGAATGAGTAGGAGTTAATTGTTTAGATTGTTTTCTATCCTGTATCATCTGAGCACTTTTAGGAAATAGAGTTTCTGAAATTATCTTGTCAAGCACAATTCTGTAGGTTGGATCAAAGATGACAGTTCAAATATCTCCCTCTTTTTTTTTATTTGTCTTTTTTTACATAGATTTGTGCACATTTTTAAAAAATGCATGACTTTCCCATGAAATGTATTGCTTTATAGTTAGAATTATATGATGTATACGCATGTGTGAAAATAGATGGTAGGAATTATATATTAATGTAGCTAAATTCACCTTCTAGAGCAAAATCACATCTTTCTCTTCCTCACACTGACTTTTTCATTAAAAACAAAGAACTCATGTTCTTAAAACATGACACAGAAACGGGCAATTCTATGGGCTTTGGTCTGCATTCCTTTTACATACATTATATACTATGGAAGATTCTTTTTTGTTTCAAAAGTCTCCAAAATGAAATTAAAGGAATGAACGCATGCTTGCACCCAAGGAGTTCCTTCTAGGGGAGGAATAATCTCGTATTCCAGCTTCAACTCTTTTCATTCCATTCCGCAGTGTTGGAGAGAGGATAATTGATATCCTAGCACACATCCTTTTGTCTGATAATGAGATACACATTTTGTAAATATGCACATTGCTAGAAACCAAGTTGGTCTTATATGGAACAGGTGTTGCTTTGGCTATGAATTCAATTTTGTCATGGACAAAGGAAAGTATTTTAAGAGGTGATTTTAATCAATACAATACAGAAACTCAGAGAAAATACCCCTTTGATAAGCTGTTTGATTGTCTTCTTCAGAGAAGGAGCTCTGCCAGGTTTAGTAAGAACAGACAAAGATTTGTGAATAGAGAATAACATTTTCCCTTATTTACTCTTGAAAGATGTTTTTATTAGTTCTTCTAAGAGGTACCTTTTTAGGTTATAACAAGGCCAACAATCACTTTAGGCCATATGTTCAATATACTTTTTTTCCTTTTCTGGCTTGATAGTTTCATGGTGTTTTGTCTGATTTACTCCTTTATATTATATATTTCACACTTACAAAAATCTATACTTATGAAAGGGTAATATACTAATTAGACCAGGTCAACTGAAAATCTTCCAGTCATCCAGTCCTTCTTCCAAACAAAGCCACAGTAGCCATGGCTGAGGCAGAGGTGGTTAGGGGCGATTAGGCTGGCAGGGAAGGGTGGTTAGGGGGCAATCAGGCTGGCAGGCAGAGGGGTTAGAGGTGATCGGGAAGACAGGTAGGCAGGTGAGCAGTCCCAGATAGCGAGGGGATGTCTGACTGCCAGTTTAGGCCCAATCCCACAGAGATCAGGTCTAAATTTGGCAGTCAGAAATCCCCTGTAGGGTCCTGAATTAGAGAGGGTGGAGGCCAGGCTGAGGCCTGGTCCTACCCCCCACCATGCACGAATTTCATGTACTGGACCTCTAGTCCTATCCTATCTAATAAAAAGGGAATATACTAATTCACCCTCATGCCATCACAAAGATGATGGTACCCACAGCCAATAAAGAGGGAATATGCTTATTGACTGCCCACCCTCAAAGATGGTGGTGCCCACAGCCAAAAAGGAAGGAATATGCAAATTTACTGTTCTTAAAGATGGCAGTGCCCACAGCTACAAGATGGCAGTGCCCAGTCTCCTCAGCATCACAGGGGCAGCAGGCATGCAGCAAATCTGGGCCCACACAGGTTGGTCTGGCTGCTCCTCACACCTGCCTCTGGAGTGTCCCAGTCTCCTCAGCCCCCAAATCACCCAGGGCCATCCCAAGGCACAGGCAAACCTGGGTGGGTACTCAGCCTCCCAGGGATGGCCCGAGGCTCAGGTAACCAGGCCTGGCTGAGGTTTGCACTGATGGCAGTGACAACAGCAGAGGTGTGATAGGGCATCACCTTTCCTTAATCACTGGGTCACCTCTTGCCCCTTAGGGCTCCTGGACTGTGAGAAGGGGCAGACCAAGCTGAGGGACCCCCCTCCAGAGCATGAATTTTTCATGCACCGGGCCTCTAGTATAAATCTAATACACTATTTCCTTTTGTATCTACTATCCTGTTGTTTTTTTTTTTTTTAAATCATTAAAAATACGATGAAGCCCTTTTGTGTATGGCTTCATGATCTCATTTGGTGAGCTCAGGCCTCAGGTAACCAATATTCTAAATGTGTCGTTTAACTTTTGTGAACCCTGATCAAGAAGACACCTACTAAGAAGTGCTCCTGGTGATGAACTGGGCTCAGATTGAAACAACAACAAAACAGAGAAGCCATTTAAAACACAGGGGCCTCTCACCCAACCTGCACTTCAGTGAACTGCCTGCCCTGCACTGTTTCAGCACCTGAGCCAGCCCTTATAAAGGAGATTCTAGAACCTATTTCAACCAATAGGACTGAGACTTTCCCCATCCAATGGGAGCTGTGCAGCTCCGTCCAATCAGAATGGCTCTATACTGGTCAATCAGGACAGTGCCTTTTGGCATGAGAACAGACCAATCAGGGATTAGTCGCTGGGACATCTGTCTGTATAAGCCAGCTCCCCCTCTGGCTCTGGGAGCACACTTTCCCTTTCTACAGAAGAGTCAGTATTGAGTCTTCCTGGCTGAGATGTGACACCTTGAGGGAGGAGTGTGCCTCAGACCAGTGGAGGCCAGAGCAGACTGGCCCAGAAAAGGAGCAGATGGGAGCAATGCAGTGCGCAGCAGACTAGCAAGGAAGTGGAGCAGAGCTGTGTAGCTCGAGAAGGGCCTGTCCCCAGGGCTGCTTCACAGCAAAGCCATATTACAAGGGAGCTGTGATATGGCTTTGCTGAAAAAAGTTACCTCACCTCAAATTGGGTGTTCCTGCTGGTGCTGAATTGGCATCAATGACCATCAGTTGACACCTTCTATATGTTTTCATACTCTTACTAATTAAATATGTATTGTAAAATAATACATGGTATTATTTTGCATATTTTGGTATAATATTCTGGCAACTCCTTTTACTCAACATCATGCTTTGATTCTTTTTACCATATGTGACTCATTCATTTGTTTCCATTGCTGTTTAATATTCAGTTGCATGACTTCACCACCATTTGTCTATGAGATATTTTTTGGGGGGGCTAGCAATCTGAATTTGTGTCATTAACCTAATGCACAGTCTTGTTAATCTATAGTCTAGCCACTGCCCCTTTAATTATCTGGTCCTGCAAGACCTGTTTACCCCAAATACTACTTGCATATTAGAGAGGCTACAAACTATCCTCAGATGGAGTTATCAGTGCTGGCACCAAGCCAGGCCTTTAGTTGGGGTCTCAAGGCCCCAGCACATGGGGCTCTTTAAGAACTTGCAAAGGGGACTTGAAAACTCTTATTTGGAAGACAAAAGACTAGAAGGATATAAAAAGGGAAAGCTTCCTCCATGTTTTTGATCAGATTTTTGGATGTGACTCCACTGAGACCACTGACGTAATGAAACAGTGTAATTCCATTTCTCTAAGTATTGCTTGGTTTTCCCTGGTCTTCTATAACAGTTGCACTTAACCAGAATAATTTAAAAACATGCTATTTAATATCAAAAGTATAAAAATTTTATTTTTGTAAATTACACTTTGATTAAAGAATGTGCTATAAATAATGCAGTTCTTAAAATGTATTGAGTATTGCCAAAAGGCCTAATCATTGGATAATTTTTATAATTGTTTTCTGTACCTTTGTTATTCTATAACAACTGGTTCCAATGTTATATATATCATGGGCTATTGTTTGGTCAAAACTTATATGTTGAAACCCTAACCAACACTCTGACTATATTTGGAGACAGGGTCCTTTGGAGGGAATTAGAGCTAAGTGAGGACATAAGGGTGAGGCCCTATTCTAAGGACTAGTGACCTTATAAGAAAAGAAGTGAGAGATTTCTTTCTTTCTCTCTTTCTTTGTCATATTTTTTATGACAGCCTGAGCAGGCTAACACATGAAGTTTAATAATTGTTTCTCTCTCTCTCTCTCTCTCTCTCTCTCTCTCTCTCAATCCTTGAGCTTTTAGCAACCAAATTACATCAACCAAATTACATCAAACTAGATTTTTTTCTTCTGTCAAATTCTATGTTTTGTTTGAATAGTTTTGAAGAATAATATTAAATGCATACAAATTTAGAATTGTAAGAGATTCCTGGTGAAATACATCTTTTAAAATGATGAAGAATGCCGGAACCAGTTTGGCTCATAGGATAGAGAGTTGGCCTGTGGATCTCAGGTTTGATTCCGGTCAAGGGCATGTTCCTTGGTTGTGGGCACATCTCCCTCTCTCTTCCTCTCTGTAAAAAATCAATAAAATATATTTTTTTTAAATGAGGAAGTAAATCTCTATTCATAAAAATTATTTTGACTGCAGAATCTGCTTTATCTAATATCTATAAAGCTGTAATAGCTTACCTTTAACTAGTAATTTCCTTGCATGTAATTTTTAACATTTTAATTACAGCCTATTTGCCATTAAGTTTTACATGTACATCCTGTGGGCAATTTTAAAAAAATCTATTCTTGCAGTTTCTGCATATCCTGTCAATCCTGATATACTATGGGTTTTCATTTTTTCTTTTTCTGTGAGTTGTTTCTCTTTCTTATTTTTTGATATTTAAAGTTTGTTTTATTTTCATTACTCTTTCCTCCCTGTGCAGGTTTTGAATTTATATACTTTTGTTATAGTCTTTTAATAACTGTCATAAAATTTTAACCTACATAAATATGAAATGTAAAATCCAAAGTTAATTAGCATCTCTACCTGTAAAACCACATAACGATTTTAGAACACTTCATTTCTGACTTTCCTCTTGTGCTACCATCATTTTCAGTTTCATCTTTGCTCATAACTTTTAAACTAATTATCATTATATCGTTTCACTCAATTATTGTGTTTATTTACTCTTACATTTTTTTGCTTACTTTTCCTTTTGTAATTGCAGCCCATGCTTCAGTTTTCTTCTTTCTAAAATATAGTCATGTGTAGCATAATGATCTTTTAGTCAGTTACAGACTCCACATATAACTGATCCCATAAAAGAGAAATAATATGTGGGGAGTTTGACAATGTATTACTGTTCCTCATAGCACCTCAATCAGGTGCACAGATTACATTCCAAACAGTTGGCCCCTGACCTGTTTTAGCACAGAGGAGCCTGTCCCATCTTGACTACATATTTAGGGCTGATGGAGCCTTCCCAGATCTAGCTCAATGGTCTTCAGAGAACACTGCTGTACATTCTTTGTTGAGCACCTAAGATCCATAGGAGGTACTCTAGCAAGTCTTCATTAATTCTACCACTTTATTAAAAGCTTCCTGTTTTATGATTACCATAAAGATCTTTAATCGGACCACTGCTCCACTATGTCCCTTTACCTTTCTATCTTCATGTCTTATTCTGACTGAACCTCAGGCCACTTTTCATTCCTTCCTGACAGTCACATTATGGTGTACTACCCCTAACTCAGCCAGTTATTCTTGATATTTTCAATCAAGGACATTTTAGTTCATGGAGCTGAATCAACAACTTCCATTTTCTGTTTTCAGCTTTGTTGGGTGGAAGCAAGTGGAGGCTTGTGGGTCAGTGTTTCATGTTCAGTGATGTCCTAGGTTTTCACTTTCATTCACCTCTCATTCACATACTCATCCGAAACAATTTCCAGTCCTGCAAGCTTCATTCATAGTAAATGCCCTACACAGTGGCTATACCATTTTTTACTATACTTTTTTGATGTGTAGATATGTTTAGATACACAAATACTTACCATTATGTTACAATTATCTACAGTATTCAGTACACTAACATGCCTTGTAAGTATGTAGCCTAAAAGCAATTAGCTATACTATATAGCCTAGTTGTATAGTAGACTATACTATGTTTGCATAAGTGCAAACTATGATGTTAGCACAAGGATGAGGTCACCTAATCATGTGTTTCTCAGAACATATATGTGTTGTTAAGTGATACACAACTGTATTTCTATTACTACTTGATCTATTCACCTATCTTAATCTATGCTCTCAAAATGTTTACATCTGTATTTCATGTCCTCACCTGTGAGAGCCCCTTTCTACGTCCCGTGTAGTTCAGGGTTCCCGGTTCAGGGTTCGGGTTCTGGAGGAGGCCGCACGAAAATGAAAAGAGAGACTAGAAAATATTAATTTGGCAATATTGGGGGGCCAGGTGGGAGCCTTCCTAGTGGAAAGGACTACCACTTGCTCTGGCCTTTTTCTCCCTTTTATTAAGGCTTTGGGACACACCCTAGTCTTTAGGCAGGAAATAACAAAACAGAAATTAACATGAAACAAACAGGTAGAGGCTGCTTTAGTTAACAATGTTTCAACTAAACAGTGAGTGATTAACTCTGACCTTTCAGAGCAATTAAGGTTGACCAGCCTTCTGGCCTCCTGTTTACATCAATTTAGTGAGAACAATGTTTGGTTTCCGGAACTCACCCTATCAAAAACGGAGACAACTAAAATCTCATCTAATGGTAAATTTAAAAACATATGGATAGTATGTAAGTCTCCCAAGACAATTCTAATTTTAGCTCCTCATTATTTTCTACATACAGGTAATTGAAAAAAATGTATCTAGTCTACAAATACTTGATATAAAATTTTAAAAAGTAAATGTGATTACAGCAATAATAGTGAGAGAGGGAAACAAAACACAGAAGTAGGGGCCTCTTAGAACTATAAAATAAATAACATCCTTCTAGGAAGGAATAATGAGGAATCACTGGTTTGGAAAAGATTTGTTATGGTAGTTAGTTATTAACAAAGAAAGGGGGACAATGAATCAGACATTAAGCCTGACTAACTAGGAAGGGGCAGCAGCTTTACAGACACTATTGGGAACAGCCATATCCTCCACCAAAGGGATGCTAATCCCCAGGTAGACAGAAAACACTGGTTTTCCATCTCCCCTGGGAACAACCGTGTTCCTGCAGATTATTAGTTGGAGGGATAAAGAGCAAGGGAGAAAGTCCTCTCCTGAGGCATTCCAAGTAGAAGCTAATTGGCAAAGCAAAACAAAGCTTCTAGGAATGTACAGTAGAATCCAAAATAGGGACCCTTCATAAGGATTACTTAAAAAGATCCTACATTTGACCATACATATTATTCTTACTCATCCAAATTTTGAAAGGACTGATTTTGAGAAATGACATGTAGAGTATTATCCAAATCCTCAGCATGGTAGGTAGTGGCGGACTGGAGGGTCATCTGCATTTGGAGATATTCTAAGCACCAGTGACTACAATCCTACTGCTCATTGAATCACATGGTAAAAACATTTTTGGTACAAATGCAAAGTAAGAATGTTTTAGAATTCTCATTTTAGTTCCTGGACAGTTGCATGACCTTGGATAAATTATTTTATCTTACTGCTTTTTTGTTTTATAATAATAAGAAAAAGAAACAGTAAGATAAAATAATAATAAAAGTGTAATATGCTAATTAGACTGGGTGTCCTTCTGAACAATCTTATGGACAAAGCCAGGGCTGCAAGGGAAGCCTGTGTCTCGGGTGCTGGAAGGAAGCTAGTGCCAGCACCTGGGGAAAGGAAGGCCTACTCTTGCATGAATTTTGTGCATTGGGCCTCTAGTACTTCAATAAAAACAGATATTTTTGAACATCCCCCCTCCAAAAGGAAACACAAACAAAATAATGACCATAAAGGGGAGGAGCCTGGCAGCAGCAAATCTGGGAAAAAGATCAGCTAGGATAAGGGTAGGAAAACCCAGAAGATCTAAGAAAAGTTTTGGATAAGGGGAGGCACCAGCCTATCCAGGAAAGAGATTGCATAGTTTGAAAGAAAGCTTACCCCTTTCCAAACTCAAAGGAATATAATCAAAGCTTAAGAAAGGCCTGAGGAGCACTCTCTCTCTTCAAAGACTGCATGGGGCAAAGCACAGCACAGATTACAGGCCAGATACTTCCAGGGACTGGAACCTTGGAGGTCAGGCTGATGGCACGGCTTTCTGGCTCACCTCCTTGGCTTGGCGGGGATAAGGGCAGACCTGTGGCCCCAGAGGCTGGACAACTGCAGCACGATGGAGCTGAGCCACCTCGTCTGGATGAGACCTCAGGCATTGTGTACCTGGGGGCAGTCCATTGTTTTCAATTCAGTAAATCTTGCCAGTATCCCTCAAATCCTCCTCTGCATGCATTTGCTGAAATGCCACGAATGAATCCTATTTCCTCCAACAACAGATTAAACTTCTGGGTCAGCTGGTTTGATCTGTTTATGCAATGTAATTGTCCTTACTTCATCGTGGTCTTGTTTTCTGTGTTTTCATTTACTCGCAGATAACCGCCGCCAGAAATAAAAAAAAAAAAAATTAAGTTTTAAGTTGTGTGCTATTTTGAGTTGCATGATGAAATCTGCAACTATCCTGTTCTCCTGCTCCATCTGTCCCACCAGGAAGTGAAACATTGCTTTGTCCAGCATATCCACTCTATGTACACTCCTCACTCGTCAGTCAGTAATAGATGTTGAGGTCTTGTGTTCAGGTAACCCTTATTTCACTGAACAATGGCCCCAAAGTGCAAGAGTAATGATGCTGGTAATCCAGGTATGTCAAATAGAAGCCATGAAATGCTTATTTTAAGTGAAAAGGTGAAAGTTCTCGACATAATGAGGAAAGAAAAAAAAAATCGTAGGCTGAGGTTGCTAAGATCAATAGTAAGAACCAATTTTCTATCCTTAAAATTGTGAAAAAGGAAAAACAAACCCATGCAGCTTTTGCTGTAGCTGCTAGAACTACAAAAGTTATGAACACAGTGCATGATAAATGCTTGGTTATGATGGAAAAAGTATTAAATTTGTGGGTGGAGAACATGAACA
>PVJN01039713.1:0-19661 GCA_004026805.1 Lasiurus borealis
CTGGCGTTTGCCAGTACCCAGAATCGAACCAGCAACCCTTCAGTGCCCGGGATGCCCAACCAACTGTACCACACCAGCCAGGGCTTTCTCTTTTATTTTGTTAAAATAAAATTATCTTTTTTGGTCAATTCTATAGACTAATGACATTTAGTAATTGGTCTCAAACCTAAATAAAAATTCAGAGCAATAACTCTTTTCAATAAGAACTACTGGTGTAGCCCAAAGAGAAAATGAAGGAGGTCAAGACATTGCCATGCAAAACACTTAATTCACCTATTTAGGGGCTATTGTCAACATACACACAAAATAAATATCCCTCCCTCCAAAATCCCTTTCTCCAATATGAGAACACACAATTCTATTTATCTATTTGATAAAGGATGAATCATGCATCCACTGTTAAGAGACTCAAATAATCTAGTAAAAGTAATCCATAATTTTTCTGCAAGCACTTAAAAATGTCAGACCTCTAAAATTTTCATGACTCACCACACCCGTCATTAACTTATAAAGCCAGGAGAGATTTCCCCTTTATTAAGAAAGGGAAGGAAGGATGGAAGAAAGAAGCTGTACATATATGCATAGGATAAAAGTTTAAAAGAATATGCCCTGACTGGGTGGGTTAGCTGGTTGGAGCATCATCCCATATACCAAACGGTTGTAGGTTCAATTCCTAGTCAGCGCACATACCTAGTTCAGGGTATATAGGGGAGGCAACCAATCAATGTTTCTCTCTCACATAGATGTTTGTTTCTCTCCACCGCCCTTCCACTCCCCCATACTAAAGTCTGAAAGAATATAGTATACCAGAACTGTAATCAGCAGTATCTTCCTAGGAGTAGGAGTGGAGATGCTTTAACTTTAACTTTTAATAATTCTTAATTGTTTGGATTCTCTTATAATGAACATATATAACTTCTGTAGTTTTTTAGAAAGTTCTCTTAGAAACAGCAAATGATTAAAATATATATGTATGTATGTACATATATATACATATACATGTATATTATGAAATATTACATTTAAAGCAAGTGAAAAATTGTCCTAGCCATTTTGGCTTAGTGAACAGTGTTGATCTGTGGACTAAAGGATCCTGGGTTGGATTCTGGTAAAGAACATGTACTTCAGTGGCAGACGCCTCCCCAGCCCAGGCCATGGTCAGAGTGCAACAGGAGGCAACCAATCAATGTCACTCTCTCTCACATCAATATTTCTCTCTTTGTCTCTCCCCCTTCTACTCTCTCTAAAAAATCAATGGAAAAATATAGGGTGAGGATTAAAGCAAGTGGAAAATTAATAAAATGGGAAAATATCTGGGATACAGTAAGTAAAAAACACACATTTTATATATAATAAAAGCCTAATATGCAAATTGGCCAAGTGGCAGAAGGACTGGCAGAATGACCAGTCACTATGATGTGCACTGGCCTCCAGCGGACAGATGCTCAATGCAGGAGCTGCCCCAGCCTGCAGGTCCCAAATGGTGGCAGCGGCGGGGAGGGGGTGGAGCCAGTGGGCAGTGCTGGTGGGCTGAGTGGTGCCAGGTCAGCCCTGCTGGTAGCCCCACAGATTGGCCCTGATCACTGGCCAGGCCTAGGGACCCTTACCTGTGCAAGTATTTCCTGCGCCAGACCTCTAGTATATACATACATAGCTATTCATAGAAAAGAAGCTGGAAATAATAACAACTTACAGATCTATAGTCCAAATTATACTAGATGATATATTTTCTTTTTTTTCTGCATTTTCCAATTTTAATACAATTGAATACAATTAACTTCTGCCATAAAATTCCTATGTTTTTATTAAGGAAAAAACACTAAAAGGTTCCTTTAATAGCCCCCATTAGGACTTCAACAAATCAAAGTTACAAAACTAAGTTATAATAAAATTTAAGAAAAACTTATGTGTAATTAATCCCTTACCTCACTCCTGGTATCGGGAAGTGATTCCTGTGGATGGAGACAAGCATGTGCTACTTTGATGACGTGTTCCAATTTTTTTGGCTGCTCCTCTACTTTTGCTGCTAGAAATAGGGCTGCAGGAGCCACAGACTAAATGGAAAAAAATAAATCATATTTATCATTTGTTTATTTCTAGGTCAAGGTACAGATCTAAAAAAGAACTACGTCTCAAACCAAGTTCTTTGCTTACCTCAACTGCAACACCTTGTTTATGCTTTTTCCTGTACTTAAAAAGCTACTAAATGTAAATACAGAGCTTTCTATTTAAAATGAGATTCTTTATTAAGTTTGCTTTAAAACAGTTTATATAATTTAAAAGGAATACACTGAAATATCCAGCAAAGGCAAGTCCATACAGAAAAAAGAAAATAAGATTGGTTGCCAGGAGCTAGGAGGAGAGAGGAATGAGTGACTGCTAAACTGTGAAGAGTTTCTTTTTCTGGGGTGATGTAAATGTTCTGGAATTAGATTGTGATGGTGATGACGCAAGAATGAATATACTGTAAACCAGTGAATTGTACACTTTAAGAGAATTTTAATTTTATTGTATGAGAATTATCTCAATTATACTAGAGGCCCAGTACACGAATTCATGCACAAGTGGGGTCCTTTGGCAATTGGGCAGGCCGGCCAGGCTAAGGACTGGGGGAGGTTGGCTGGCTGTGGGAGTGAGTGCACTGACCATCAGGGGGCTACTCCTGTGTTGAGCATCAGCCCCCTGGTGGTCAGTGCACATCACAGCTACCAACCAATCATCCAGTAGAAATGGTTGCTTAGGCTTTTATTTATTTATACACACATACACACACACACACACACACACACACGCTAGTGGCCCAGTGCATTAAACTTGTGCACAGGAGGGGGAGAGGGGTCCTCAGCCCAGCCTGCACCTTCTCCAATCTGGGACATCCCTCATACAATCCAGGACCACTGGCTCCTAATCAATCACCTGCCTGCCTGATTGATCACCCCTAACCACTCTGCCTGCTGGCCTGCTTGCCCTCCAAACCCCCCAACTGGCCTGATTGCCCCTAACCACCTCTGCCTCGGCCCCACCACCATGGCTTTGTCCAGAAGGTCTCCCGGTCTAATTAGCATATTACCCTTTTATTAGTATAGATATGGGAGGATAAATTTTTTTTAAAAAAGGAATTCAAAGCATACTAGTATATTCAAGGGGTTATGGAAGCCACTTAAGAGAAGGAAAAAATGCCTCAGCTGGATTGGTTCAGTGGATAGAGCATCAGCCTGCGGACCAAAGGGTCCCGGGTTCGATTCTTGTCAAAAACATGCATCTTGGTCAGAGTCAGGGCATATGCAGGAGGCAACTAATTGATGTGTTTCTCTTATGTCAATGTTTCTCTCTGTCTTTCCCTCTCTAAAAGAACAACAGAAAAACATCCTTGGGTGAAGATTAACCTAACTAAGTAAATGAGAGGAATTCACAAGTAGATATCAAACACAGACACTAAACAATAGAAGAGAGCAGAGTAATATGACATACATGTAGCCTGCTGATCTGGGGAACCTCAGGAAGTAGAGCTTCTCTCGAATCTTAAGAATATTTCAATGAATCAAAGATGGCAATGACAAGAGCTAGAATTTACCAGGAATAAAAAATTTTACAGAACTGAAATAACTACTTCACTTTAATAAATAGAACTGGCATGCATTCTAATACAAAAATCCACCATTATAATCAAGGGATACATTCCAAGACTCCCAATAGATGCCTAAAACTTAGAATACTAACAAACATATATAGACTATGATTTTACCTTTATTACATACCTATGATAGTTTAATTTATAAATTAAGCACAATAAGATTAATAACATTAACATAATAAAACAAAATAATTATAATAATATACCAAAATAAAAGTTAACGTGAATACAATCTGGCTCCCTTCCTCCCTCCGTTTCTTTCTCTCTCTCTCTTTAAAAAAAAATATACATATATATATTATTTTATTGATTCTTTACAGAGAGGAAGGGAGAGGGATAGAGAGTTAGAAACATCGATGAGAGAGACATCGATCAGCTGCCTCTTGCACGTCCCCTACTGGGGATATGCCCGCAACCCAGGTACATGCCCTTGACTGGAATCGAACCTGGGACCTTTCAGTCCGCAGGCCGATGCTCTATCCCGGCCGTTTCTTTCTCTTTTATAACTGAGATGGATACAAGGCAAGACTGCAAAAGATTTCATTATGTTACTCAGAACAATGTGCAAGTTAAAACTTAGCAATTGTTGCCCTGGATAGTATTTCTGTGGTTAGTGTCAGTCTGGGCACTGGAAGGTTTAAGTTCAATCCCTGGCGCTGATTGAGGCATGTAGGGGAGACAAACAATCGATGTCTCTCTCTCTCACATCAATGTTCCTCCCCATTACCCCTCCCTCACACCTCTCTACTTTCTCTAAAATTGAATGGGCAGTGGGGGGGGGGGGAGGATTCCTTGGGTAAGGATTTAAAAAAAAAAAAAAGATCAGTTGTTTATTATGTTTATTACAGGAATTTTTTCATTTAATATTTTCAACCACAGTTGACCACAAGCATTGCAAACACAGAAACCAAAAACCTTGAAGGGAGACTACTGTGTATTCCTGCTGTTCTTATTATACCTTGATAATAGCAGATTTTTCTCCACAATTCAATTCATATCTGTTTCAGTTGTATATGGAGCTTTGCTATATGTATATTCCTAGAGTTTAGGGTAAGGACAGAACCAGAGGAAAATGGGGATGAATAAAGGTATTGGGAATCAGGGCATGAAGCACATTTTGAACACTAAAGTGAGTAGGTTAAGTGATACAGATAATGGAATGTGGGACACAAAAAGATTTTTTAAGCCAAAACCAGTTTGGCTAAGTGGATAGAGCGTCAGCCTGTGGATTGAAAGGTCCCAGGTTCGATTCCAGTCAAGGGCATGTATTCTGGTTGTAGGCGCATCCCCAGTAGGGGGCGTGCAAGAGGCGACTGATCAATGTCTCTCTCATTGATGTTTCTGACTCTCTATCCCTCTCCCTTCCTCTCTGTGAGAAATCATTAAAATGTATTTTTTTAAAAATTATTTTTTAAAAATTATTGACAGTATTACAGATGTCTCCCATTTTCCCCTACTTTGGCCCCTCCATCTAGCCCCCACCCCACTCCAGGTCTTCACCACAATATTGGCTATATCCATGTGCTATGCATATATGCATATATGTTCTTGGGATAATCTCTTCCCGTCCCTGTCCCCCTCTCCCCACCAGGGTCTGTCATTCTGCTCCATGAATCCATGCTTTAGGCCAATTTTGTCAGTTTATTTTGTTCATTGGATTTCACAGATAAGTGACATTATGTCTTTCGCTAATTGGCTTATTTTACTTAGCATAATAATATCCAGGTCCATCCTTGCTTGCAAAGGATAAGAACTCCTCCTTTTTCACAGCCATATCATATTCCACTGTGAAAATATACCACAGGATTTTTATCCACTAATATATTAATGTGCTGTTTCCAGATGTTAGCTATTGTAAATAATGCTGCTATGAACAGGGGTGCATATATTCCTTCTGACTGGTGTTTCAAGTTTCTTAGGACACATTCCCAGAGCTGGGATCACTGGATCAAATAGCAGCTCTATTCTTAATTTTTTTAGGAAACTCCACTGTTTTCCATAGTAGCTGCACCAGTCTGCATTCCCACCAGCAGTGTACTAGGGTTTCTTTTCTTCACATCCTCACCAGCACTTGTTGATTATTGATGATAATCATTCTGGCAGTTATGAAGTAATACCTGATTGTAGTTTTAATTTGCATGTCTCTAATTAGTGACATTGAGCATTTTCTCATATATGTCTATTGGACATCTATATGTCCCACCTGTAGACGTGTCTATTCAGATACTTAGTCTGTTTCTTAATTGGATTGTCTTCCTGGTTTTTAGTTGTAGGCATTCTTTGCATATTTTGGAAATTAATCCCTTACTAGATGTATTATTGGTTCTCCCAAACAGTTGCTTCCCTTTTCCATTTGGTTGACGGTTTCTTTTGCTCTTCAGCTTATTTTGATGTAGTTTCATTTGTTTATTTTTTCTTTTGTTTCTCTTGCCCCAGGACAAGAGAACTCATTAGTCAACAGAGCCAAATATCAATAGTACATACAGATTGAAATTTCTTTTGAGAGCTGAAAACTGACTTCTGCAAAGTTTCGATCACACTGTATGCCCGTGCCCGCATGTGGCATTTTGTGAAAGAGCCACACTCAAGGGACCAACAGCCGCATGTGGCTCTCGAACCGCAGTTTGCCGACCACTGCAGTAGGAGATGTATTAGCAAAAATACTGCTACATGAGTTGTTGAAATTTTATTGCCCGTTTTCTAAGATTTATATGGCTTCATGACTTACATTTAAGTCTTTTGTCCATTTTGAGTTTATTCTTGTGTATGGTAGAAGTTGGCGATCTAGTTTCATTTTTTAGTATGCACCTATTCAATTTTCCCAACACCATTTATTGAAGAGACAATCTTTACTCCATTGTATATTCTTGAATCCTGTCAAATATTAATTGACCATAATGGTGTGGATCCACTTCCAGGGTCTCTGTTCCATTGGACTATAAGCCTGTTCTTATGCCAGGCTGTTTTGATTACAATGGCTTTATAGTACAGTCTGATATCTGATGCTGTGATCCCTCCGACTTTGTTCTTCTTTCTCCAGATTGCTGAGGCTATTTGGGGTCCTTTTTAGTCCCATATACATTTTTAGAATATTTGTTCCAGATCTATGAAATATGCCAATTGGTATTTGATTTCTTTTTTTTTAATCCTCACCCAAGGATTTTTTTTCCACTGATTTTCAGGGAGAGTGGTGGAGATACACATTAATTGGTTGCCTCCTTTAAGCACCCCAACTGGGGCCAGGGATTGAACCTGCAAACCATGTACATGCCCTTGATTGGGAATTAAACCCTTTGGTGCCTAGGTCAAAGTTCTAACCACATGGGCCAAGGCACCATTGGTGTGTTTTTTAAATAAATATATTTTGTTTTTTTGGTTGTTTTATTTTTTACAGAGAGAAACGGGGAGGGATAGGGAGTTAGAAACATCAGATGAGAGAAGAACATCGATCAGCTGCCCCCTGCACACCCCCTACTGGGGATGTGCCCGCAACCAAGGTATATGTCCTTTACTGGAATCGAACCTAGAACTCTTTAGTCCACAGGTCAACGCTCTATCCACTGTGCCAAACTCGTTAGTGCTATTGGTACTTTAATGGAGATTACACTGAATTTGTAGATTGCTTTGGGTAGTATGGACAGTTCAATTATGTTAATTCTTCTAATCCATGTACATGGTATATGCTTCCACTTGTTTATATCTTCTTTTTCCAATGTCCTACAGTTTTATGGATACAGTTCTTTTACCTCCTTGGTTAAGTTTATTCCCATGTAAATTTTTTGTTATTGCAATGGTAAGTGGGATTTTTTAAATTTCTCTGAGAGTTAATTATTGGTATACAAAAATGCCATAAATTTTTGGATGTTAATTTTATATCCTGCTACTTTGCCAAAGTCATTTATTAAATATGGCAATTCTTTGGAAGAGTCTAGATTTTTCAATGTATATATCATGTCACCTGGAGTTTGTCCATTTCACCCAGGTTGTCCAGTTTGTTGGCATATAATTGTTCAGATTATTTTTTAAAATATATTTTATTGATATTTTTACAGAGAGGAAGAAAGAGGGATAGAGTTAGAAACATTGATGAGAGAGAGAGACATCGATCAGCTGCCTCCTACTGGGGATGTGCCCACAACCAAGGTACATGCGCTTGACCGGAATCGAACGCAGGACCCTTTAGTCCGCAGGCCGACGCTCTATCCACTGAGCCAAACCAGTTTCGGCTCATATTATTTTCTTACAACCCTCTGCATTCCTCTGATGTCAGTTGTTACTTCATCTCTTTCATTTCTGATTTTATTTGGATGCTCTTTGTTTCTTGATGAATCTGGCTAAAGGTTCAGCAATCTTGTTCATCTTTTCAAAAAAACCAGTTCTTAGTTTCATTGATCTGTTGAGTTATAAAGTTATGTCATTTGTTTATGCTATCTTTTATTATTTTCTTTCTTCTTTCCTCATTACTGTGAGCTTTTCTTATTCTCTAATTCTTTTAGTGGTAGGAATAGATTGTTTATTTGAACCATCTCTTGTTTCTTGAGATAGGTCTGCAATGCTATGAACTTTCATCTCAGAACTGCTTTCTGTGACCCACAGATTTGGAATTGTTGTGTGTTCTTTTTCATTTTTTTCCAGGAAGCTTTTTATTGCTTTCTTTCTTTTTTTAAAAATATATTTTATTGATTTTTTAGAGAGGAAGGGAGATAGTCAGAAACATCGATAAGAGAGAGACATCGATCAGCTGCCTCCTGCACGTCCCACAGTGGAAATGTGCCCTCAAGCAAGGTACATGCCCCTGACCGGAATCGAACCTGGGACCTTTCAGTCCGCAAGCCGATGCTCTATCCACTGAGCCAAACCAGTCTCGGCTGCTTTCTTGATCTCATTGGTAATCCATTCATCTTACCTAATAATAAACAAACATGTAAATTGACTATACCTCTACTATGCCCACCAGCCAATCAGGAGTGATATGCAAACTAACCCAACAAAGATGGCAGTTAATTTGCATACACAGGCACTGAGCAATCAGGAGGCTTGCATCTTCCTCTTTCTCCAGGCAATCCATCCCATCCCTGGTCTCTCAGGGCCTCTGGGCAGCATGGGAAGGCGGGGCCGGAGCAGAAAGAGGTGGCTCAGGGGTTGGGCTGAAGTTAAAAGGCAGTGCTGGCAGCCAGGGAAAGTAAGGCCCAGTCTAGCATGAATCCTCATGCATCAGGCTTCTAGTTGTTTAATAACATGCTACTTGAATGTTTTTTTAGCTTTTTAATTGTAGTTGACTTCTACTTTCATCATTGTGACCCAAAAAGATGGTTGAGTTTTTCCAATCTTGAATTTGTGGGACACAAAAGATGTTTAACAAGAGTGACACTAATGATTTTAGAAAAATATGCAGAGTTAAATAAACATTTAGAAAGATTAGTCTAGTGGTATGTGAAACTAGAAGGAAAGAATAGGATATATTTTAAGTTATTTTTTAAAAAGAACAATATTGAGCCCTAACTGGTTTGTCTCAGTGGATAGAGTGTCATCCTGTGGACTCAAGGGTCCCAGATTCAATTCCAGTCAAGGGCATGTACCTTGGTTATAGGCACATCCCCAGTAGGGGGTGTGCAGGAAACAGCTAATTGATGTTTCTTTCTCATGAATGTTTCTAACTCTCTCTCCCTGTCCTTCCTTTCTGTAAAAAATCAATAAAATATATTTTTTAAAAATATTGAATAATCCAGGCATTTGAAATAAAATTGAGTAGACACTAGCAGTAGAAGTATAGGAGAAAAAGAAATACAGATATCATTTGGAAAATTAATGGAGCATTAGTAAATATATGCATGTATTTTCATATAGAGAAAAATATTCTAATGATATACTCTAAAATGTTAAGATTTTCTCTGAACAGTATGCTATAGCAAAATCATAATTTTCTTTTATTCTGTCTTCTTTTAATTGCTAGCTTACTGAAACATTTTCCCATCAAAGGCAGTTTCTCAAATAAATTTTTTTAGAATATGATTTTAGAAAGGAAGGGAGAGAGACATAGAAACATCAATGAGAGCCTAGCTGGTATGGCTCAGCGGTTGAGCATTGATCTATGAACCAAAAGGTCACGAGTTCGATTCAGGTCTAGTTACTTGCCCAGGTTTGGGACTCGATCCCTAGTGTGGGTCTTGCAGGAGGCAGCAAATCAATGATTCTCTCTCATCATTGATGTTTCTATCTCTCTCTCTCTCTCCCTTCCCCTCCCTCTCTGAAATCAATACAAATATATTGAAAGAAAAAACATTGGTGAAAAACACCTGCTCCAGGAGATAAAGCCCGAAACCCTGGGATCCTTCAGTTTGCAGGATGAGGCTCAATCCACTAAGCCACACCGGCAGAGCCTCAGAGGAATTCTTATAAGAATTTTCTTCATTTTAAAAGAATAATAACGCCAGCTAATACTTGTTTGCTATGTGCAGACACTCTGTAAATGAATCATCTAAATCCTATTAACTTCTCTGTGAGGTAGGCACTATTATTGACTCCAAATAGATGAGAAAACTGAGGATTATGGTAACTTGCAAAAGTAGTACACCAAGGATCCAAATCTAGACATGTCTGACTCCAAAGCCCATTCTCCTAACCTCTAAGAGTCAACTAATGAGAGTAAAATGTACCTAATTAAAATAAAACACCTATACTTTAAAATATTTAAATACAGCATAGTCATAGCTGGTTTGGCTCAGTGGATAGAGCATCAGCCTGCAGATGGAAGGATCCCAGGTTCGATTCTGGTCAAGTGCACATGCCTAGGTTGTAGGCACGGATCCCCAGTGGGGGGTGTGAATGAAGCAGCCAATCAGTGAGTCTCCCTCTCTTCCTTCCTCTCTAATACAGCATAAACACACACATACACAAGTTCCTCATTGTTGTTTTTATATTTCCCCATTTGAAAACATTTAAAACTATACATATAGAAAATTGGGTAATGAGGTTGAATTTCTTCTCAAAAAGAGTATAAATGCTTTGCCAGAAAAAAATAATAATAATTCAGTAATTTAATATTCAGTAAAGATATAAAATTATTTCAATCAAAAGGCAAGTTCTCTACCTTCATTGAAAATATACTGTATCTTGATCTGAATGGTGGTTACATATCTACACCAATAAAAGAGAAATATGCACAATGACCATACCCCATGACACTCACCAATCAGGAGGAAATATGCAAAATAGCAGGACAAAGATGGTGGTGGCCAGGCGGGGCAGGACACCTGCTATGAGAGGGAGGGCAGGGGGCGGAGGGACTACAGCTCCAGCCAGAGCAAAGCAAAGACTCCAGCCAGAGTCAGCGGCCGGAGCAAGGCCTGGGTCCTGGGTGCTGGAGGAAAACCGGTGCCAGCAGCTAGTTGAAGCAAGGCTTATTGCACAAATCTTCGTGCAACGGGCCTCTAGTATATAATAATGCAAAAAGTAATTGAATTGGACATCAGATTTTTGTGCTTTACTGTATGTTATACCTCATTAAAAATAAATAAATAGATAGGTAGATAGATAGATAAGAGTTCTAGGCTCCAAAACACTGTCAGTGAAGAGATACAACTAAATGAGAAAAGTATTCACAACATGTGACATACAGATCTAATGCATAAAAGTGCTCATATATATATATAAAAATATCAAAATGAATAGACAATCAATTTTTAAGTTTATTCTTTAATTTTCTGAGAAGAATAATAGCCAATAGTCATAAGCAGCTCAACCTCACTAATTGAAGAAATGTAAATTAAAAAAACAACAACTTAGGACTTCCTGTATCTTGTTCAACACTGTATCTCCACTGCTTGACAAGTAGTTAGAACTTAGTATTTCCTGAAGTAACAAATATTTTTTGTTGGTAAGGATGTAGTGAAAAGGACCCTCTCCTACAGTGCTGGAAACAATGTATAAGGATGTAACCTTTCAGTAGGACAAATTGACACAACATAACATTTTTAAATGCAGGCTCTTTGGCACAGCAATTCCACCTCAAAGGATTTATATTAAAATAGTCCTATAAATGCATTGTATCTGTACCAGGCTATCTTATCTAACATTTATAATATAATAAATTACAAACCACCCAAATACCCACCAATAGGGAGCTGGTGAAATAAATTATAGCAAAAACAAAGAAACTGGGGGGTTGTCAATTGGGAGTAAAGGAGACAAATGTAAAACTTTAGACAATAAATAAAATTAAAACACACACACACAAAAACATTATGTGGTCATTTAAAATAATGAGAGACCAATATGAAACATGTCCAATTTATACTGGTAAGTGATAAAGGCAAAGATGTGTAAGAGTAGTATAGTAAGAAGTGATTTTAATAATACAGAAATGTTAGTATATGTACAGAAAAGTATCTAGGACACCATATACCTAAACATTTATCAATGGTTACCTCTGTAAGGTGGGATTACATTTCTACAATACACATATTTTTAAAAAAATATATCTTATTTTTTATATAGAGGAAGGGAGAGAGATAGAAAGTCAGAAACATCGATGAGAGAGAGACATCAATCAGCCGCCTCCTGCATGCCCCACTGTGGAGATGTGCATGCAAGCAAGGTACATGCCCCCAACTGGAATCGAACCTGGGACCTTTCAGTCCACAAGCCGATGCTCTATCCACTGAGCCAAACTGGTCTCGGCAATACACATATTTGTATTGTTTTCATTTTTACTATGAGCATTTATTACCTTTGTAATAATAAAAAAAGAAGCACACCTGCCCAGCATAGCTCAGTGGTTGAACATCGATCTATGAACCAGAAGATCATGGTTCAATTCCCAGGCAGGGCACATGCCCAGGTTACAGGGCTTGATCTCCAGTGTGGGTTATGCTGGAGGCAGACAAACAATGATTCTCTCATTACTGATGTTTCTCTCTCTCTCCCTCTCCCTTCCTCTCTAAAATCAATAAAAATGTATTTTAAAAAAATACATGGGAGCTTAATAGGACATGTAACATATCAATGCCACAACAATGTATTAAGTCCCCTCAAATTTGAATTTGGATTTATCACAGCCAAAATCTTCATATTAGCATACTAAAGGTGATTTATAATTCTAAAATGTGCCCCAAATCAGCTCTCTAGATGATCAACGATCCCAAATTAAAATCACCGGATTTGAAAAAGATCACATCACAAAGAATCTCTCTAGCCCTGACTGGTTTGGCTTAGTGGCTAGAACATCAGCCTGTGGACTGAAAGGTTCCAGGTTCAATTCCAGTCAAAGGCATGTACCTTGGTTTCGGGCACATCCCCAGTAGGGGGTGTGCAAGAGGCAGCTGATCAATCGATATTTCTAACTCTATTCCTCTCCCTTCTACTCTGTAAAAAAATCAATAAAATATATTTTAAAAAAAAGAATCTCTCTGTATTATTACCATTCATTCATTCAACAAGTTTACTGAAGGTTTTTTGGAGGATACACAGAAAAGTGACTCTCTGTCCTTTCTAAGCGTAATATATAGAAAATAAGGAAAGATCATTTAGTAACAAATTGATTTGAGACTTATTTCACCTTGATTTTCAAATCTTTACCATAATAGTATTGAATAGTTTCCTTCTTTGCCACACCCCTAGTGGGGACTCCTGTTGGCACTGAATTGGCACCAAAGACCACTGGTTGACATAATGGAAGCCAGACAAAAAGGTGACAGTGAATAGTTTTATTTATATGAAATGTCCAGAACTGGGAAATCAATAAACATGGAGGGTAGATTAATGGTAGCCTATAGCTAGTGAGAGAGGAGAATGGTGGGGTGAGACATAAAGGCACAAGGTTTCCTTTTGAAGTGATGAAATGTTCTAAAATTGATTGTAGTGATGACTGCCTTCATCTGTGAATATACCAAAAATCATCAAATTGTGTAATGTAAATGGGTGGATTGTATGGTATGAGAATTATATCTCAATAAATGTTAAAAAAAATCTTTACCATTATGAAAGGGAAGAAATGCAGAAAACTAGAGCTCTTAGATTACCTCATTAAATGCTTCTCTCTCCACCCTAGCCAATTCTGCTCAGAGGTTAGTGTCGACCTGCAGACTGAGGGGTATAGGGTTCCATTACAGTGAAGGGCATGTACCTTGGTTGTAGGCTTGATCCTGGGAATATGTAGGAGGCAACCAATCAATGTATCTCTCTCACATAGATGTTTCTCTCTGTCTCACCCCCTCCCTTCCACTTTCTTTAAAAAAAATAAATCAATGAGAAAAATATCCTCAGGTGAAGATTAACAAAACAAAAAAAAACAAGCAGTTTCTCTCTCCCTTAATAAGGGTCTGCTCCTTGCCATCAGAGATAGAGCATAGCTGGAGGTAAGGAAGGTAAGAGTAGGAGAAAGCCAAGCTGATTGAATAATCAACAAAAATTTCGAATACTTAATCCACAAATCCAAAGGGTTTCCCATGCAATTACTCCCAATACTGAGTTCACCAATATCTTACATTTTTAGAATAGTATCTAGTTTCACAGAGCCTCTTCCTATGGCATTAAGGGGAAAAATCCATCATCCTAAGCCTGAAACAATTTTCCTCAAAACAATCTTAAAAAAGAAAAAAGAAATTTTTAACTCACAAATCCAAATGTGTTCATCAAGTTTAGTCCTATTACCAATGAGTTTATTAAACAAGCATAGTTTTATCTACAGCTGAGATACCACTATGAATTTGCTTTCAAGTCACTTATAAATAAAGCTAAATAGGGCCATTTTAAGCAGCAAAACTGAAAACAGCACTATTTCCAATTCTGTCCAGAAAAGAAAAATCGCTTTATTACTGTTATTTTCTTTTTCCTGTCTTAAAAGTCATCCTCTGCCAAAACCGGTTTGGCTCAGTGGATAGAGCGTCGGCCTGTGGACTGAGAGGTCCCAGGTTTGATTCCGGTCAAGGGAAGGTATATTGGTTGCGGGCAAATCCCCAGTGGGGGGCATGTAGGAGGTGACTGATGGATGTCTCTCATCGATGTTTCTAACTTTCTCTCCTCTCCCTTCCTCTCTGTGAAAAATCAATAAAATATATTTTTTTAAAAAGTCATCCTCAGTCATCACATAATGTACCTCTACATTCCTCCTCCAACCTGTTATTGACTGAAATTTTATCAAAGGCTTTAAGCAAATCTAAATAACTTATATTCATTTGTTTTCCTATGACCTTATTATTTACCACTTCAAAAATTACAGCCCTGGCCATGTGGCTCAATTAACTGAGCATCATCCCTGCACTGAGAAATCACCAGTTCAATTCCCCATCAGGGCACATGTCCTGGTTGCAGGCTCGATCCTGAGTAGGAGGTGTGCGGGAGCCAGCAAATGGGTGTTTCTCTCTTTCCCTATCCCTTAATCTCTCTCTCTCACAAATCAATAAAAACATATTTTTTAAAAATTACACTTAAAATTAACCACTTTCCCTTTAATTCTATTCTCCCAACCCAAATGTTAATTGTTCAAGAACCTCTTTCTTTCCTAAAGATTCCACCTGCTCTAAGGATGCACTGAACCTAACTAGACACTTCAAAGGAAATTTGAAAGGCTGGATTCAGAACAGTATTTCACATAATGAAAGTGACCAACCCTAAATTCTAAACTCCCAAATCCCAGCAGCAAAGATCACCACAAAAGAAAAATGAAGTTGGGATTAATCATAAATGTATTAAACCATATAAAAAATACTTACATATCGATGGAACTGTGTGAAGGACTGAATCATGTAGAATCGATGCATATATACTATAGCTGTGTTGATAGTCAGTTGTGAGCTTAAATATTCAAGTTAAGGTCCCAAACCAGGCAGGCAGTACAATTCCCAAAAATACGTCTTTATCCTCCCAAAATGACCACACAAGCTGAGCACAGATGCTCCCAAATGAAAATCATATTTATCTCTCCATCCAATTATTAACTACCAATTGACACTTAGTGTACCTTAAAAATAACAGTTATTCACTACAAATTTACTAAATAAATAAGCAAGCTTCTTGGAATGTGTGAATCAAGAAGGAACATAAACAAAATTATCCAAGTCCTAAACCCTTCACTTGCCTACTGAAAATCCTGCAAAATGATTCAATAGCTCAGGATCTCTCCCTGATTGACAATTCCCTCCCTGACCTGGCCCTAGAGCTATGTCTCAACTTCTAAACTTTAGCAATTAACTTTTCAGTTCTACTTCTCTTTGGCAGCCAAGCCTTCTCATATGGTGATCCCAGTACATATTCACCTTCAAGAGGAAAACAGGTCAGATGATAAAGATCAAGATGCCTATATCCAAGCCCTGCATCTCTGGATATTGCTTACCACCTATGCTATTTTTCTAGATGAATTCAAGGACAGAAAAACTCAAAAATGCCTAAGGAAGATTGCGTAACCAAGAAATGACTAGGATTCTGCTACACATGTGAAAATGCCAGAATTCCTGAAAAGTTCAATTCACATGGAGACCCCTACAAGAGAAGAAATTATCTGTGGCCTTATCAAAAGAGGAGCTATCAATTTTCAGATTAACAGATTTTGTTTTGACACTAAGTTTTCTTTCATAGGAGAAAGATGTTCAATATACCATGTCATTGACAAATGTTAGCTGGTTTCAGATGAATGTCAAAAGTTCCTGTAACTAAAGAGAAAATATGCTATTGATACTGTTCTGCCCAGCCTGCCTGGCTCAGTGGTTGATCAATGATCTATGAACCAGGAGATCAAGGTTCGATTCCCAGTCAGAGCACATGCCAGGGTTGCAGTCTCAATCTCCAGTGTGGGGCATGCAGGAGGCATTCAATCAATGACTCTCTCTTATCATTGATGTTCCTCTCTCTCTCCCTCTCCCATCCTCTCTGAAATCAATAAAAATATATTTAAAAATTGATCCTGTTCTTACCATAAAAGAGTAAGTACCCTTATGTTATAGAATGATAACTAAATGACATGATTTGTTGGGGGAGCAGGTTTCATCAAAACCTAAAAAACTGTGACTGATGTTATGCTCAAGAAACATGAAAATTTCTCTGATAAGCTCTAACATAGTATACTTATGTTCATATTTTTGGCTGGCGTCAGTATGTTCTAGAGACTATCCACCAAGTTGGTGTTTATTACCCAAATGTGAAAGTAAGTGTCCAATTTCATGGATTTTAATGACAATGGGTACCCAAAGGACTTAAAAGAGAATCAATTCATGTATTTGACAAATATAATGATGTCTTGAAGAATTCAGAATATTTCAATCAATTAAGACAACAGCAATATAATTTGTGTGAGACTCCCATGGACACTTAAGGCAGATAAGTAGTCAATGTTGAATACATTCTGAAAAATGGATTATCTAGGTGAGTGAATGGATATGCTTTTAGAAAACACATGGGCTCTGATGATATTGTTCTAATAAAAGACAAATCCCCGAAACTGGTTTGACTCAGTGGATAGAGCACTGGCCTGTGGACTGAAAAGTTCCAGGTTCGATTCCGGTCCAGGGTATGTACCTTGGTTGCGGGCACATTCCCAGTCAGGAGTGTGAGGGAGGTGGCTGATCGATGTTTCTAATTCTCTGTCCCTCTCCCTTCCTCTCTGTAAAAAAATCAATAAAATATATTAAAAAAAAAAGACAAATCATTGGTGGGGGCCAACTCTAACTTACAAAGATTCTATAAATAAGCATTCTTCAAGAAGACCTCTTTCCTCTGGATGAAATTGATGCAAGAACTGTTCATTTCTTCATCTTGCTGAAAGATCTTTATTTATCATATATTCTTGCTCTGTAAGTTTTTCCTCTAAATTACTGAATTATTTTCAAACATGTGGAGTCCATCAACTGGAAGCTTCTTTTTCTCCACCTCTCTCTACAAACTCCTCACCATATTTTGAACATTAAAAACAAAATTTTCCTTTTTGTCTGACATCTTAGCAGCCTTGTAGCAGCTGGCCTTCAAGTTTTGCTATGCCACCCAAGGTCAACAATAAAGATAGTGGAAAGTCAGCCAAGAAAGACAAAGACCCAATGAAAAAGTCTGGGGGCAAGGCCAAAATTAGACGGATCCAAAAGCAAAGTTCAGGACAAGTTCAATAACCTAGTCTAGTCTGACAAAGCAACATTATAACAAACTCGGTAAGGAAGTTCTCAAGTATAAGCTTATAACCCCAACTGTTTCCCCTGATAGACTAAAGATCCAATTCCCTGGCCAGGGCAGCCTTTCAGAAGCTCCTTAGTAGAGGACTTAGTAAACTAGTTTCAAAGCACAGAGCTCAGGTAATTTACACCAGAAACATCAAAGTTGAGGACACCTCATTTGTTGAAGATGCATGAACAAAAGGTCCCACCAGCTGCATATTTTGAAAAATAAACTGTATTAAATCAGGAAGCAGGCCTATCTGAAAGTAAAAATTTGAAAAATAACTATTTCCAAAGAGTATTTGGTAGTTAACGTTATCATGATGTTTTTGAGGAATCTCTCTATACTGGGAAAGTTTGTAGAAGTTTAGAAAGTTTTATGAAATGGTGAAATAGTGTGTATGATTTTTAAGTATAGCCATTTTTGTAATTTATGTGAATTATGCTGATGGCATCTCCATCTACTAAAATTGTGTTATTTTGGTTAATTTGTTTCAGAAAAATTGATAATTATAAAAAAATACTGGTACTTGATGTTTGAAAAATTATCCACATGTCACTAATTATGATGAAATGCTTTGTATTGCAGTACTGATAACATGAAATGAAAAGCCAAAAAATGCTTGGAGGAGAAAAAAAAAATCACTACATTACCTCATCTTTGAAATATGAGAAAAACAAATACACATCAGCACTGAGTATCTTAAAACCAACATTTTTTTTAATCTGTAGAGAATTTTTATAAGAATTTGAGCCAGAGGATATGCCAGGAAGTGAGATCTCAACAAGACTCAGAAAAATGCTTCCAAAACCCAGTATTTTTCAACGTTTTTTTAAACCGTTAGACCATTAGATCTACAATCCCTACAAATCTAAACTGGCATCCCCTTCCTCTGAAATTCTATGAAACTCTAACAGTAGCTAATTGAACTTGAGTATCAAGTATTGTGTGGGCCACTGAAATTAAATGCAAGCAGTTATCACCCCATTTTACAGAGAACACCAAGAATTTGACAGCTTAGACAGAAAATAACCGGGAAGAAGGAACTTTGAACCAAAGCTGGGCATACATTCTAGGCCGCCCTTTATAAGACTCTCGGGTAATGAATTTCTCAAAATTCTTTACACACAGTAAATTCAAGACGCAGTCACCAACGCTAAAACCTCCACCAGGGACTAGGGCCAGAGCAGAAAAGCATAATCTCCAAGTCACCAGAAGAGACGATCCTGTAACACACTGAAAATGGCCTAAGAACGACCGGTTAAAACATAAAGCGGGGAAGCTGACATACGAATTCCCGGCAAGTTGGTGGCACCGGCGAGCGAGCGGGAAATTATCCCACCTCGCCTCCCTCGCGCGAAGACTGAACTTTGAGCCTCCCCCACCGCAGCCTCTCCCACCCGACCTCCAGCCGCTGCCCACCCTCTCCCCCACTTCCGCCCCTTAGAGAGCCTGGGGCCTGGGCGCCAGAGCCAGGCGGGACCCATTCCAAGGCCGAAGGCCTAGGCCGCAAGGATACACGTAAAGACGTTGCCCCATGTCCTGGAGCAGGTTGGCCGCCTGCTGACGATAAGAAAGTTCTTTATCTGGGTCCAGCCCAAAGCGACGGGATGGGCTATTTTCCAGCTGTTCTCGAGTAAAATACCACCGTTTGTTGTTCTTCCTCTCTTCCTCCATAGTGCTTCAACCAGAAGGCAGCGGCGAAGGCTGCAAGCGCTTCCCAGCGTCACTCAAGCGGCGACACACATCCGCTCTGTAGAGGCAACTGCGCCGTGACGAACTTCCGCTGAGGGTGGCCGGGTAGGTTGTGACACGCTTCCGCCGAGGAGCCTAGGTGAAGGGTCTACTTCCGTAATGGGTCACGCGACCGCCGGTAAACAGCCAATAGGCG